>CM023958.1:40584838-40647758 GCA_013407115.1 Glycine latifolia
CAGTAAATTTGTGTGTTTGTGTTTGTGTGAGTGCACCAGTGTGTGTGAGAAAAAGAGGGCCTGTGAAATATCACAACAAGTGAATTTCTGATATCAAACAAAACAGGTACTTTGTTACTCTTCTTTAGTTCTTTTACATTCACAAATATGGTAAAAACAAAAAGGAAAATAGAACGCAACAACCAAATAAGCTGAATTGCACCGATCCTACAAAGTTGATGCCGAACAGATTGAGCTAATAAGAATAAAACTCAACATAATACAAGAAAATATCACGGATGATAACTTGTGTTACATGTTTTACGAACATGAACGTTTTTTTCTTTTTAAAAAGTAAATTATTATGATGGAAATTCCACGTAACGACATATTCAAAAATTAAACGTGACAATTCCACATAAAAAAAAGAATGGAAAATAATAAACCTTTTGCGGAACTTGGTGACAGAAATAATGAACTGTTCGGGAATTGTGTCAAATTCTGGTGAGGGAGAAGAGCAAGAAGCCGAAATTACAAAGGCCAGTGTTCCCCAAGAATCTGCCAGGTTCAAACCTCTTTTCATTTATGGATGAAACTTATAATTTTGATGGAGCTCGCAAAGATCTATGCCGCCGCCACTTCTCTCAATCTCTCATGCGTGCATGTACAATTTTGCATGCATGCAAAATAATCAATTATTTGAATCCTTTCTTTTCTTTTCTTCGATCTGCAGACAGTAACGGTTAACACACTAGATCGACTAGTGATCAATTTTTTATGACTAGCTAGCTAGTTAAATTTTTTTTGTATATTTGTTCAATGAATGACATTCATTCTCTGTCTAAACTAATTTATTTAAGTAGTATGGTCAACGAAGGAGCAGGATCTTAATTAATCAGTGTGCGAGGTCTAGTGAGATCAGTTATTGAATGACCAAGGTTGTTGCTATTTAAGTGTAACTGAATTACGATAACTTAGCAAAATTCAATTTAATGTGGATGAATGGCCTCTCTTGAACCGTTCTTCTCCTAAATTGGCTTATTTTACATATTGGATATAACATTAAGAATTAAGGATAATATTAAAAGCTGTTACGTGATGTTTGTAGCATAATAAGTTATTACGTGCTATTTGAATTTTCTGTTTCATATATATATATATATATATATATATATATATATATATATATATATATATATATTATTAAAAAATGTGAGTTAGTTATATTGACTTGTGGACATGCTGTTGCTACGTGTTGTTTTATGCAATTGTTTTCTTTATTCCCATATTTTTTCTGTTGCTACGTGCCGGTATTTGGATTAAAATATATATATATATATATATATATATATATATATATATATATATTGTGAGAGTTAGTTACACTGAGTGGTGGACGTCTCCATTGCCCTCTAGATTTTCTTTTTCAAGGTAACGTATTAATATTTGGTTTTAGAAAAAAAATTGTTGGCAAATAATTTGCTGTTTTTTTCTTTGTTTTCTTCAAAATATTATTGTTAGCAATTAAATAATATTTTGTTATAGGAATGACATTCAATCCTAAAGTTGGGGTAATTTTATTATAATCTCATTCATAAAATTAAGAGCAATAAAATTAAGGAACTTAGACATTTAATTAAATAAAATAAATATTTGGTTTATGTTTGTTTTATTTAATTATTATTGCTTTTAATTGTCTTGTATTTCATAATAAATTGATTAAAACAATATTACTGCCAAAATAACTTCTATCATGAATAATTTATTATTGTGAAGTATAAAAATAAGTATATTTTGTTATTTATGCATATAATCATCGGCTTAAAGGAAGATTATTATTTAGGCAAATAATACATATACATGTGGTAATAAATAAGTGACGATTATAAAGATTTTCATGTAATTAGTAGTCGGCTCAAAGGAAGACTATAACTTATAGAATTTATTTTTATTTTCAATATTTGATTATGAGAGTATCATTTACAACTTGATATTTTTGGTCCAAATATCAAATATTAATATTATGCTAGGTATCTTGTAAATAAGCCCACATTAATTTGGATTGTTTGTTAATGTCATGTATATGTATTTTATTTGAATTATGCATTTGGTATAACATGGATATTAAATGTTATCTTATTTGTTCTCAAAACAGTTTCTGCTAATACTATTAATTGTGCGCTCAAATGAACATGATTCCTATGTTGAATGGGATATAAATTATGGAAAGAGAATGTAAAAATTGTTCTTGGTTGCATAGATCTAGACCTTGCGCTAAGGATGGAGAAATTCACTTCCACTCTAAAAAATCCAAATTTGGATTAGATAAAGAAGTGAGAGCGCTCTAACCACATATGAAATGCTCCATTCTGAATGTGTTTCAAGGCTCTATTACTGATAGCACTGATGCTAGAAAGTTACTCAAAGAAATTGAGCAATATTTTTCTAAAAATGAAAAAGCGAAAACGAGTAACACATTAGCAAAACTCGTAACTATGAAGTATAAAGGAAAAAAGAACATAAGGGAGTACATTATTGAGATGTCTAATCTTGCTGGAAAACTCAAGGCACTAAAGTTAGAGCTATTTGATGATTTGCTTATGCACTTGGTTCTCATTTCTCTTTCTGCACAATACGGTCAATTTTGTAGTAAGTTACAATACACAAAAAGATAAATGGACTCTTAATGAGCTCATTGCTCATTGTGTGCAAGAAGAAGAACGACTTCAACAAGAAAAGACTGATAGTGCTCACTTGGCTTCAACCTCTCATAATAAGAAAAAGAAGAGAGCTAATGACACTGCAGATGAAACACTATATATAGGGTTATGATACCCAATATGTTAAATCAAGCTTATTTTCTTTCTTTTCCATCTAGAGAGAATACCCTCTGAAGAGTGATTTGATTGAATAAGACCAAAGTTCATAAAGAAAAGCTAAAGGCTAGAAGATTAAAGAAAAATCACTACCGTCATGGAAATATATACGCATTATTTGTTTTAAGATTTCTTGATGGTTATATATGATGTTTATGAGATTTTATTGGGTGATGATTTTCACCCTAAGGATTAGAAATTAATTTTCCAACAATTGGATCGATTAACAAATACAGTAGTATGGAACTTGACTAAAAGCCACACTAGCTAGTTTTACTAGCTTGTAAAGTAAAAGGGTAAATGATTATTTTTATATAATTAATTTTTAATAAATTATTTGTTCTTTAGTATATAAATTATGCTTTAGATTTATGATACCAGGTCCTTACTACTATTAATTATTTGATAAAGAAATTAAAAAAAAGAATAGATTCAAAAAATAAGTGGTTAAGAAAACTAAATATACAGACAAAGATAAAATAAAAGTGGTTTAATACAAAAAAAAAATAGTTTGAGATAGTCGAAGAAAATGATATTTTTTTGAACTAATTGATAAATCAAATAAAAATTTAAATATAAATTGACAAGTATATTTGGAAATTTGGAAATTTTAAAATAAAAAAAAATGTTTAACATGTGATTAGGATAAAAACATGTCTCTGTCTCAGTCTTACTGCGTTATTTTAATAATTTATATATATTAGGATAATTAGTTTACCATATACATAAATAATAAATAACTATAATGATAATTTTATCCTAAAAACGATAATTTTAAGTTTGGTTGTTGTTGAGAAGTTTATCTCCATGACTTAAAGTTTAATACACACAACACAAACATATACTATATATTAACATATCCCCATATCCTAATTTTTTTTAAAAATCCTCATATTTTCTCTTAAGTAAACTCCTCATTTGAGAGGGATAAAATCAGAAACAGAACAATCAAATAACTTGAGAATTGCATGATGGACAAAATATTAAAGGTAAACTCAAACATGAAGGCAAAATATGTATAACGCTGACAAGACGAGCCAAGTGACGAGTCACTTTCTAAAAGTGAAACTCTACAAAATGAGAGTTGCAATAACCATGGACGTTGGAACTACAGCATTTTAATAATGGTGCCGAGCGGCCCTCACTTCTCTCCCCGCAACTTTTAGTTTGGAAACTATTCCCATTCCTTTCACTTATATTATGAGGCAAGTCAAGACGCTAACTAAAGCAGACATGTGAATTACATACATTCATACATACATATAAATACTATATAAAGTTATAAGATGCTTATGTGAAATGTAGCCAAGAAATGCTACACGACAAATCTATTTAGGCCAACAAGCTCACACTTTAGGAATGACTTCCCTGCTCAAGAAGGTTCTGTGTGTTGGGGTTCTTGCCCCAAGCTCTCTCCCTCCATATTACTTCCACTTCATCAAATGTCAATCCTTTGGTCTCTGGAACATACACAAGCACAAATACAAATGCAATCACAGCTATAACACCAATAATCAGAAATGTTGAACCAGTCCCTATACCCTCCGCAATTGAAAGAAAGGTCTCTGAGACAATCAAATTTGAGACCCAACACACAGTAGCTGACATGCCCCCACAGATACCTCGATATTCTTCCGGATATATCTCTGAACTCAGAGTCCATGGTACAGGTCCCATTCCTGGCGAGAAAAAACCAATATACAAGGCTAAGCCTACAACTGCAAGCCATCCATACAATTCATTTGACGATGATGATTGCTTATAAAATGCAAAGGCCAAGATGACCAAAGATACAATTACTCCTCCAAGACTAGAAAGAGCTAATTTTTTCCGTCCTGCATGGTCGATAAGGTAAATGCCAAGAATTGTTCCGGCAGCATTCATGCCGGCAACTATAAGGGATAGAAGAAGTGCCAATTCATTAGCATGGAAACCTGCCATTTGGACAATTGTCGGGCTGTAGTACATGACTGTGTTGATACCTGTGAACTGCTGAAAAGCCTGCACAACCATTGGATGCTATAAGAACACATTTCCCATATACTAACTAATGCTATTCATATTCAAAATTTCAAATACAGAACCTAATTCCAAAATGCACTAACAAACAATGTACAAGGGCATTACAAAACAGGCAAAAACAGGATCACAAGACTTAATTCAAACTTCAAAGCTGAAATGAAAGGGCATTACAAATTTAGTACTAATTTTTCAATTTTATAAGATAGACCATTGTTGGACACGAGGGGGTGTATGGGGAAAAACTCATTGATTCCACATAGGATAGAGTTAGTGCCACGATAGAATACATAAGTGGGGGAGGAGGGCAACCCTCACCCTGTGAGTTTAGTTTTTTGGATTGAGTTAGGTCAAAATTCACATTCAGAGTACTTTTCGGACAAGATGCTAACATAAGTTTCACATGGATTGATGCATATGCAATCTCTAAAGTAATGTAGGCGAGCAAGTCATATTCATATAATAAAACTTGGCTGTTTCAAGTTTGAAGTATGTACTTCTGCTTAAGGGGTGGCAAATATGTTTAGCAAAGCAGAATTGTTCAAGTTATGTTTGGCATACCAGAAGTCCGCCACCGACAAGGAATGCTAGTCTGATTTCTTTAGATTTAAAAACATCCCAGAACTTGATGTTGCTCCTTCTTTGGCGCTCTTGCTCGGATTGAGCAGTTAGGAAATCGACCTCGTCTTCTAAGCGAGCAACGTCATAGATCATAGAAAGCACATCAACGGCTTCATGCTTCCTATTCTGAAAAGAGGAAGATAAAAATGTAAGAGGAAGAGGGAGGGGGGAAAAGGGGTAGGGAAGAGAAATAAAGAACCTTAACAAAAAGCCATCTAGGGGATTCAGGGAGGAGGAGCATGAGAAAAAACTGAAGAACAGCAGGAAGACCAGAAACACCAAGCATCCAGCGCCAAGTACCAGGAACAGAGGTAAAAGAGAGGTTGACAAGATAGGAAAGAAACTGGCCGGCAGTAATCATGAGGACATTGGTGCTGACTAAGGAACCCCGTATTTCGGAGGGAGATGCTTCGGCAATATAGACAGGAGCGGTGACCGAAGCTACGCCGACACCCAAACCAACGAGGAGGCGTCCCAAAATGAGAACATAAGGATCGGGTGCGGCAGCCATGAGGATGGCTCCGGCGGTGAAGATAACATCGGCAAAGAGGGTGGCCTTCTTTCGTCCATAGGCGTCGTTAATCCAACCACCCAGTGCCGCACCCACGATGGCCCCGACAATTGCCATGCTGACAATGGTTTCCTGGAGAAGATTGCTGGTTCTGACCTCGTCAAAGTCATCTTTAATGTACAAAAGAGCTCCCGATATCACACCTGCATCGCATAGAGAAATGAGGAATGATAGGATTGGATCAAAGGAAGCAGAGGAAGTGAGTTAGCGACCGGTGTCGTAGCCGAAGAGAAGACCGCCGATGCCAGCCACAGCAGCCAGACCCAGAATGTAAGGATTTTTGAAAAGTGACATCTTCCGCTCTGGATACAAATCCAAGTATCCTGAGCTTCCCGGCGTCGTATGCATATTCATTTCTCTCATTCTACAATCAATCTTCAATCAGACTCAGTGCCTCCATTTTTTCTTTCTTTATCACTCTTATATTTTCTCCTCTTAAGTTGCTTCCCAATATGAAAAACCCAAGTGTAGGGTTGGGATCATGTACCACGTGTGTACCGAAATTCGATTAATGGTCCCCGACTCTAGTAACGCCTCCGCTTCCGTCCTTACTCTTTATTTGTTCTATTATGTTTATATTCATACAAAATACTAGTAGTTCTCGAGTATTTCTCTATTAACAAATGTTTCACAAATTTTGAAAATTTTCTATTAACTTCATATTTTATATTACTTTTTTATTATAGCTACAAAAGGGGCTAAAAGACATCTCCAGCCAAATTATTTCTATTCATACGTAATTCTCAATAAGTATCAATTCCTTATTGGCCAAATTAATTTATGGCTCAAGTTGGGCCATGTGTTATAGGTCACATTTCGTGTGACTTTTGATACCCATTTCATGTGTTTCATGTTTTTGTCAGCTATTGACGTAACTCCGTGATTACTGACTAAAGTCCCGGCCAAAGAGCAATAAACTGCCTCCACCAATCAGTTCGTTAGGGCTTTGAAAAATATACTTTACATATTTTGTAATAATAACTTTAATACTATGGAGTAATTTTTTTTAACACAATAACTAAGTGGGGGAAAAAGTGCCTCCACCCAGTTTCCTTCTTTTTCTTTCCAGTAATTCCCCAATTCTTGTAAAGAAACATAAATAAACAGTATCCATGTTTGATAAGGCGCTGCAATTGAAGCCTTGTTTTGGAAGTGACAAATTTGGACTAAGATATGCAACAAAAGTTACACACCACATTGGAATTATATTCCTTCTCAAGTGACCCTATGTGTTTATCCTTATCCGATCCTTTAAGGGAAGAAAAATGTCGAGTGTGATAATACCATATGGTACTACAAATATAATATCAAAAACAAGAAATTAAAAAGGAACAATGAGGTCAAAGTTGTCACCAACTTAATTAACAAAAATATCCCTATCTTGATAGAGTCTGCAAGGATTCAAACTCTTTCATATATGGAGAACCTGAAAAGTCTTTTTCTATAGTTTGTCATGTTCCTCCGGACTCATCATCTCCTATCAAATTGGGATAAAACACTACTAATCCATAAAATTCAAACACTAGACAAATTTTATTTATTTTTACTTTACTGTGAATCTTAAAGTGAAAAACTATGATTTTTATGTTTGATGTACAATTAATGAAAAAAATTAACAGAAAATTATGATTCTCGAGAATTAATTTTAATTTATTTTTTAAAAAAACATTTCTATAAAGAGTGAGATAAGAATCTAACTTTCCTATGTGAAGAAAAAATTAATTACTTACTTTATATAAGTCTTTAATTTTCATAAAACATAACGTATTTTACAAAATTTTAAGAATCATGATTTTATAAATTGATTTTCCAAAAATATATTTTTCAATATGAAATTTATTCCCCTACCAAAATTCTCTTTAAATGACATATGTCAAGATCTCACGAGTAACAAGGTTAAAGAAATAATCCAGATGTAGACACAAATGTCAATTTGTTGCTACCGATCGACTCCCTCTATTTGCTTACCATGTCCAATTTTTTCACTCATTTTCAAGTATCCAAAGGATACAACGTAGGTATGAAGTCTGATTGTGCGTCACAATATAAATAACATACAAAATTTACTTACACTTAATCAAAAACATGTTCTCAAAAGACATACATTATCAATGCTCATCAAGTGATAGTAACGTGTGTAGGTTTTCAGCAAGGCATTGTCGCCCAACAAAACAAATTCACCAGGGCTCATTATTAGTTCATTACAATGTTTTCGTGGCTACAGTGATGAGTGATAAAGAAAAAAAGAAATTGGGCCTAGCTCAGATAAGGATAAAAAATTATTTTAATTATCTCCTGTATTATAAATTTAAACTCCCTCTTAATTAAAACATTTCAGGAAGTAACAAGTTTTTAACGGTATTTCTAAAAGAATATTGAAAAGCAATATATCTAATTTATCTTTTTAATAAAGATGATGAATAAAATATTATATTTTATGTAATCAAAGTTGTTACAAAGATTTTGTCTTCAACATTGATACAATAACTTCAGAAAGCATTTCTCTAATTTAAAATTGAAGCAAATATTGTGGGGATTTGCCAAATTTATATATCTTATTTGGGAAGGTAGTGTCTTATCTAGAATAAAGAAGAGATTGAATCTTGTATTTATTTTAACACGATATTGGTTGACTAAGTTTGTTTTTATGTTAGATGTTGTAATGCATTTATTATTTTTAGTTTTTTTTTAAACATCACTGATTCATTTACTTTTACTTATGTGCACGTGTACATATAACTAATATGTATAACTTCAAAATAATTTTCACTGCACATCTACACATGCACATCTATACATAAGTAGGTCAACTAGTGATACTAAAAAAAAAATATAATAAATATATTACAATATCCAACACATCCAATTGAAAATATTTTTGATAGAATGTCCTCAATTACATTCACTAATTGGTGGTGGACTAAATGTATCAATTTTGCAAACTTGATGAACCTAAATGAAATCATTTAAAAAACTCAAAATAAGCAAATGGAATTATTTTAAAAAATATAAAAGACCAAAATATAATTTTTTTAAATGATATCATTTCAATCATATGCGTCAAGCTTTTTTGTTAATATATCTAACGTTTCTGTTTGAGAGGATTAAAATAAAATCACTCAAAATCATAAACAACCAAAACAATAATTTAGCCTTTAAGCTTTTATAATAATTACCTTGTGAGTCATATTAAAGATGTAATGGGATGCTGGAAGTGATATTTGGTTATGCATGAAGCAACATTCATCAATCGACTGTGGATATTTAGTTGGCAAGACCCAACACCCAACTCGCATGGGCTGACTTGCCCTAAAAACTTATTTTGTCATGAAATATCCTCACTACAAATCCACCATCGGGGTCCATAGGTAAGTAGCCTAAATAGCAGCTATTGTCCTTGTTCGCATAAGTTTGATTACACCTTTTTTGGGGTGACTTAATTATACCTTTGTCTTCTAGTTTAGACAAGGTAATTTTTTTTTCTTTTAAAAATAGACAAGGTAATTTTGATGGCCAATTTATTTTAGTAAATAAATTTCTCTATCTATAAAAATTATATAAATTTGCTTCTTTCGTAGAATTTCTTATACTTGAATTTTTTTGAAATTTTATTTTGACTTAAATATTTTTTTAATCCTCACAATTTAACATTTTTTTGCTGTTCTTCTAAAATTATTTTTAATCCTTACAAATTATACTTTTTTATATTTTTCATCCTTGTCACATTTTAGATAATAGTTTTTTCACTGGTCAAAGTGCAATCCAAAATGCTTTAAAGATTAAAAATAAAATAAACATAATTTGTAAAGACTAGAAATATTTTTTTTTGCAAGGACTAAAAATAAAAAAAAAAACACTAAGTTGTAAAGATAAAAAATTATTTAAACTCTTTATTTTCTATTCAAATAGTTGTAGATTTATTTGACAGATATTACTCAGTTGACAACATCTACATTTTAAATGTGATTAAATTCAGAATTAATCTTATACCCATACTAAAATATGGATGTTTGTGACGATAATTGGAGTCTCACCAGAATAAAAAAATTCTAATTATGGTTGTTTAAAAAATAGTTATAGATTTATAAAGGACTTGATATATGAAATAATTTCAAAAGTATAAAGGTAAAAAAAAGTAGAAAATTGGGAAAATTTGAAAGATTTAATAGGATGTGAGATTAAGGTTAGAAATAGATTTTAGAAATAAATTTGAAAGTTTGGAATATTTTTATTTTAGGCAAAATTTGGCATTTTTATTGATGGATTTTAAGAAATAGATTATTTAAAATGATTTAATTGGTTTAATTTGTGAATATTTTGACTAGAATATGAAATTATGAGGGTTTAAAGTTGAAAGAAAGTGTGAAGGAACTCAATTGCAGTAATTATAAAATTAATTGATTAAATTTGCTGAAAGTTTTATTAAAAGACT
The DNA here is from genome assembly GCA_013407115.1 of Glycine latifolia. NCBI lineage: Eukaryota > Viridiplantae > Streptophyta > Magnoliopsida > Fabales > Fabaceae > Glycine > Glycine latifolia. The sequence continues at coordinate 40,595,337 of CM023958.1, forward strand.
AAAATAACACTTTTATTATCGCAAAGAGATTAAGAGTATAATTGAGTCATTTAAAAAGACATCCTCTAAGTGAAATTCCTCAAAGACTACAAATATATATTTTTTAAAATATAAAATTTAGTTAAGAGAATAATCAATAAAGTCTTATACAGTTGGCAAATAGTTTATCAACAAGCTCGTCAATAATAGCACACTTTAAAAAATACTAATGTTTTTAGCCTGAATGTTTCGACTGGGACAACGTCATTACTTACAACCAAATAACAGATTTGAAATGGTATATTATGTTTTCTAGTTGAAGTTTTTTTCCAACAAAATGAGATTCTTTTAATTCTAAATTCGAAGCACCACATGGTTTTTTTTTTTTTTTCAAAAAAAATATTAATCTTTTCGTTGCAAATTTAAGAAAAGGTTCTAGCAATGAAAGGAAATTGATAAGTTTTCGATTGACAGTCTTTTCACTCCACAGCTATATTAGTATTCGTCTTTCGACTAACTAATTTCATTTATCTTCATATACTTAAACCATCCTCCATCAAGGAGGGACTAAATTCACATTTAAAAAATTGAAGGATTAAATTTATCAATTTAAAAGTACAAGGATCAAAACAAAATTTGACCGAATGCATGGAAACTAAGAACATATTTTCTCTGTAAATTTATCATCTTTAACTTTTAATATTTTTTCGTACAATAAATATAAATATACACTTAAAAAGCCAAAAGTAAAATTAACAAATGCAGTTAATAGTATATATAATGAATTTTTTGCATATAAACTAAACAAACTAAATGATGAAGTGACATCGATGGTTGTGGAAAATGAAGGGATTAAGAAATCAAACCCTAACTTTAAAATTAAAAAAAGAGAGATAAAGAAAAAAAATATGATTTTAATAAATTAAGAGTCTAAATATCATCATTCCTTTCAAAAAACTCATGCTAGAAGGAGGGGCATGAGAAATTACAAGAGTGAAGGGAATTAACAGTGTGAGTGACATATAGGATATGTGAGCATATATATGATAGGAGATTGAAGGGAAGGAGGCAGTCATCACGATGACAATAGATTGATGTCATCATTAAGATTGTTCAAAGTGGATCCCACTCCATTTTTCCCAAATGTCAGACCCACCTAAGCCATCTTTTCTGCGCCTTCATCCTCTCTTTTTCCACTCTCTCCAAATTCCTCAATGATACTTATATATATCCAATGTTCGCATATAATACACAACACAACACACACCTAACTTGTTTATGAGAGCTATAAGTCACCACCTTTCAGTTTCACTGCTCAATTGGAGAATCTCTACCTCACGATCTCTTTTTTCTGTAGGAACCATCATGTCACAATCTGCTTTTACCACACCCAGATTGGTTCTCAAGAAGGTTTTGGCAAAATCTCAACATGAAGGGGATGGAGCTGTTGTTAGAAGAGGCATTGGAAGGTATTCTTAATCTTGGATTTTACTATTATGCATTAACTTGGTTTGGTGGCATTTCCTTTCATTCTGGTATTTTAAAACTCCTCTTATGGGTGGTAGGTGTATTCATGGTTTTACTGATTTGATTTTTGTATCAGGAGCGAGTTGAAGAACTTGGATCCCTTCCTAATGTTGGACCACTTCTCAGGTACATACATACAATTGTGTTTGTGTGAAACCTTATTGGTTGAAGCCTACTTTGGTTGACCTCCCTTTGTCCTGTTTCTGTTCCTTACGTCTTTGACTTTGCAGTATCTCCCCCAGCAGGATTTCCGGATCATCCACACCGAGGTTTTTAACTCATATTTTCCTCGTTTTGCTGTTGGAAACTTTGTCTATTATTCTGTTTCCTTATATTTTGATTTCCGTCTTGTTTTCAGGTTTTGAAACCGTCACCTACATGCTAGAGGTACACATGGTTGCATTTAACCTTAAATTAAATTGTGCTTGTTGTCTTCGACCAAAGCCTATATATTTATTTCTGGATTCCAGGGAGGCATCACTCACCAAGATTTTGCTGGGCACAAGGGTACAATTAGAAAGGGTGATGTTCAGGTATGAATAATACTATTATTAGTTAATGTTACAATATATATATTATTAAATTTGAATTTGTTTGTGCAGTGGATGACCGCAGGCAGGGGAATCATTCATTCTGAAATGCCCGCAGAAGCAAACAACAAGGGATTGCAACTATGGATCAATTTATCATCGAGGGACAAAATGTAACATATCCCAATAGCTAGTTAAATGAATTTTGCAACTATGTTATGTTATTCATGATTTTGAGTGACAGGATGGAGCCTAACTACCAAGAGCTTCCGAGTGAGAACATACCAAGAGCAGAAAAAGATGGGGTTGAAGTGAGAGTGATAGCAGGAGAAGCAATGGGAGTGCATTCGCCTGTGTACACACGAACACCAACCATGTACCTTGTTTTTTCCATGCTGCCCGGAACTCAGTGGCATCAGAGCATTCCAGAGTCGTGGAATGCCTTTGTTTATACAATTGAAGGGGAAGGAGTATTCGGGTGTCCAAGTTCATCCCCAACAGTGGCACACCATGTCCTAGTTTTGAGTCAAGGTGATGGCCTTAGCGTATGGAATAACTCTTCCAAGCCTTTGAGGTTTGTTCTGATTGGAGGCCAACCACTGAACGAGCCAGTTGTTCAGTATGGGCCTTTTGTGATGAACACACAGTCTGAGATTGAGAAGACAATTGAAGACTATCACCATGGCAGGAATGGCTTTTAGATGAGCAAGTATTGGATGTCTCAATGGTAATACTATCTATTAGATAAAAATAAGAAGCCTGTTTTCTCAATCCTTTTCAGTGTCACAGGCGAAGCTATCAAAGTCAAAAAAGTAGTAGGAGCTCAAAAGAAAATACTACTATTGCTTATTCTATCCTTTTCCTTTCCATGTAATGAAAGCTTCTAGAAGATTTAAATTGCTCCCCGGACAACTATTGGTTGTGGCTCAAGTCATGATGGGTCAGCTTATCTTGATTTTTTTTCTCATACTTTCTCCCTTTTGCTCATTTGCCCTAGATTCTCTCTTTCTTCAGATATATCCATGGGGTAGTTGAGATCATAAAGAGTAATATAAAACTGTTCACATTATAATATCTAACTCTTTAGGTTCATCTCCAACAAAACAGTCACTTGTTGAGTTTTCCTTTTTATATAAAAATTAAATATTAACATCATAAAAATAAATCTAATTTAAGTTTTCAGGAGTATCATTAATAAAATTTGGCTTTTTTTTAAGCTTTCCTTTGAGATTTTGTTGGCAAGAAAAAGGTTTAGGTAATGGTTGTGGATTGGAAACTGTGATAATAGATAGGGATTGGTGTGTGGTATTGCTGGTTCGGTTCACGATTGTGTTGTGTGCTAAGGTCCTCCACCATCTCAGATTTTTAGGATTTTCTTATTAAACTGATCTTGAGTCGATCCCAATTGTGGCACGGTGTCCAAGCCACATCGTTCAGGATGATGTTGAGTGGGAACTTTTCATGTATGGCGCATAAAAATGTCATTTAAAAAAAACAAAAACAAATTGTGCCTGGTAACCAACGAATAAAGGTTTTGAGTTGATGAAAAATTACAAAATCGTGCAATTAAATATATTTTATAAATGTTAAAATTTTTATGAATAAAAATTATTTAACTTAAATTGTATTCACATTTTCCTAGATTAATGTTATGAGAATAGCATTAAAATTATATATGTAAAGAAAAAGTTTAGAGGTAAAGAAGACAGATAATAGAGAGAGCAAGAGAATGGAGAGTTTCATATATTCAGCGAAAAAAATGGAGAGTTTGTTATTCAATTTTTAGTGATAAGATAACTTATTTAAAGGTACAAACTACAAACTGTAACTGAACGGTTACGAATAGTTTAATAATATTAAGACAAAGTATAAATAGTCATAATATATAATAAGTATGGACATTTACCTATTAAATATTCATAAAAAAACAAAATGAATTTATAGTCATTATTTTATGCCTCTAAGCCTTCTAACTTTTTGGGACAATACAAAACAATATAACATTTTAAACTTCAAAAGTAAAACGGTGTTCAAATTTGACTAATTGTAAAATCTAATTCATCAATACCGGTTGGATTAGCTAAGCAATTGACTCTTAAAAGTAGTTCTTTATTTAAATAGTAATAATAAATTTCAAAGGATCGATGATTAAATAGTCCACTCTTAAATCAAATACCTAAAGACAAAATTATTAATGTGTTTGTCCAAGTTTAGATCACGTAATTATAAAGTTATGAACAGTTATTAATTTATAAAAGTACAACCAATTAAACAAAAGTTAATTTATAAAAGTATAACCAATTAAATAAAAAAGCTGGCAGCTAAAATCTTTAAACGAATGGTTCACAGTTTACAGAAATGCACCCCTTTTAGGGTTCTCATTTATGAAATCACAAGTCATTGCCTTAGATTTACACAAATATACGTCAATTCAAAAGAAACTCATGAACTGAAGGCAACTTCTGGTTGACTACTTGACCAAAAACAATCCCCCCAAGACATGCACACCGCTAACCAGCTCGGGATTTCATGCCAGTGAGATTATGTCACCATAGAAAGGTTAAAAACATAAAAAATACAAATTGCGATTCATCAGGCAAATCAACTGAAAAGCCAAGTGTCTTGTATTCTAACTAAAGAGATAAACATAAGTCAAATAAGAAAGACAGCGCAGTAGTAAAAATGAGGACTAATAACAGGGAGATCAAATTGTGACTCAAATGCACAAGAAAACAAGAACTGAAGGATTCCATGGGGAGCGAGAATTGTGGAGAATAGAGAACAAGACGAGGAAACTAAGTAACAATAATCACACAGACAAATTGACATAAATGGATGTCGGCTTTCATTCGCTGCAGTGCAATTACAAGCTCTTTGTGCCCCAATTATACAATTATACCCGCTTTCTTGAGATTGAAGACAACATTTTGATTTACTATATAGGTGTAACTGATAAACAAGTTTTGAAGGAACAATCCAACCCAGCCCATTTAATTAATAAAGCAAAGCAAAGCAACAAAAAGGAAATAGAAGGGAGAAAGCAAGTTGTATAGTATTGTAGGTCATCTGGAACAGCAAGAAAAATAGGGTTGATTTTGCTTAGATGTAGAAGCACCATTGTTGACGAGGCTGACCCTGTTGACAGATAACTCTGCCTTGTATGTTTCGGAGTTGAGCACCTTCCTGCTCACGTTGTTGTATATCTCTCGAATTACCATCTCAAATGCCGTCTTCACGTTTGTGGAGTCCAACGCAGACGTTTCCATGAAAAACAACCCTTCCGCTTCCGCGAGGCTTTTCCCTTCGTCAACGCTCACCGCCCTTATATTGTCCAAGTCACATTTGTTCCCCACTAGCATCATTGCCACCGTCGTATCGCAATGAGCTGCATCATATCATACAGAACAACAACGACAATTTTAATTTTATGATCTACTCCATATGTAAGCAATTAATTAATTAATCAATAGTTTTATTTGTATCATCTCTTTCCTCTTTCTTTAAGTCATTTTACACAAACGAAGCTATAAGAAGACAAATTGCAATCAATTGTGAATTTGTAAGACTGCTCTGCTCCTAGGTTAACCTGTCAAGTATACATGTGAAGTAAAAGGAAATCGAAAAGCGATAGCGAATAGATGAGAATTGAATCGGATCTGTGTTAAAGGTGAGAGTGAGAATTGGATTTGAAGCTTGGAAGGAAAGGCAAAAAAAAGAAAAGAAAAGTGAGATCTAGTGTTAGTGTTACTTTTAAGCTCGTCGAGCCAGCGACCGACGCTATCGAAGGTGGTGCGGCGGGAGATGTCGTAGACAATGAGGGCGCCGACAGCGCCGCGGTAGTAGGCGGAGGTGACGGCGCGGAATCGCTCTTGGCCGGCGGTGTCCCAAATCTGAGCCTTGATTTCCTTGGAGTCGATTTCCAAGCACTGAGTCTGGAACTCGACGCCTATGGTGGCCTTGGAGTGCATGTTGAACTCGTTCCGGGCGTAGCGGGAGAGCAGGTTGGATTTGCCCACCGCAGAATCTCCGATTATGACGATCTTGAAGAGGTACTCTTCTCCTCCCTCGTCCTCCGATCCCGACATTGTCAATTCTAATCAATTTCCTCACTCCACACAATACACAACAAAGAGAGAAAGAGGGAAAGAGGAAGGTTTAGTAGTGGAGCTGTGCTTCGCTGTGATCATACCACACCACACAACCTGGCATCGCGCTACTCACTGCATTCTTTCCCCATTTTGCCCCACTTTTTTCCATTTCAACTCGATTATTAAAATTAACCACAATTAATTCTTTCGACCACAATTAGAATTTTTTTTTACTTTTTAACGTAATTCCAGCCATCCATTGCAAGTTTTTATCCAATTTTGAACTATAACACTCTCTAACTTCATAATTATTATGGATAGAGAAATATTTAATGGCCAGCAATTATGGATGGAGACTTTACAATTTTTAGATTTAGGGTGAAAGGTTTCAATTTGTGAGAACTTTTTTTAATCAATTCCTTACAAACAATACCAATAATAATATATGTACATTAATAAATTTTTGAGGGTTTTTTTTATAGTATTTAGACAATGATTTGATTTCTATCTTACATTTTTAGATTTTATGAGGAAAATTAATTGTACCTGTTTTGATTATGATTATCCCTTTTGCCTTCAAAGAGAACGATCTATGACTTTTAAGTTGAGAAATATCTTTATGTAAACAAAAAATGCAAATACTTTTTTTTTTAAAAAGATCTTTACTTGTTATACTTCAAATTATTTATCCCCCCATATATATATATATATAAGGGGATAGATAGGATGGTATAATTTTTTTTTTTTAAATTGAGGATGGTATAGTTTTAATCTGTTTATCTAATGGAGCATGATGCTTGAGTTAACGACAACCTGACATATGGAGATACTAGGGTATTTCCGTGCAGATGCCTCATCCTGTTACAATGTGCCGTGGTGGTTGGGTTCGGGGAAAGCATGTGGACTTATGGAGATACTAGGGTGACGAAGAAGTTTCAATCTGTGTTGTGCATCTTAAGAGATAAACATCAGAGAATTTTTTATGTATGAAATATGAACAATCATATAAATCAAATCTTATATTATACTTTAATTCAAATCTTAAATTTAAATTTATAAGTCTTTCTTTATATACTATTGATGTAGAAAGGAATCTTTGATGCATGAAGCGAAGGATAACATGTACAAATGCATATCATTGCGTATGCTTATGCGGAATCTTAATTTATGCGGGTTTTTATCGTTGGGGGAGTTCCGCGTGGTTGGTGGGCTTGTAGGATTCGATAGGAGATTGTATTAAATCTTTGTAAGAGGGGCAGGTGTTTGCGGGGAGGTTTTGTTGTCATGGTTAGTGAATATTTATCTCTTGATGGTGATATAAATAGCCTCTAACCATGTTTCTTTTATTTTTGTTTCCTGTCTTCTATGACCTTTGATATAAATAGCCTCTAACTGAGATTTAATGTAATTCAAACTATGTATTTGTAAAATCATTAACTTTTTTGTCAAAATTATATTTAAGATATTTGCAGTGCTTACTATTAGTTTTTTTATTTCACCGTTGAATATTTAAATAATAATTGAGAAATTTATTTCAATTAAATGTTATGTTCTTTATCATAAAGTATTCATATGAAACTTTGAAATCGAAGAAAAAGACTAAAATAGTTAGGTATAAGTTTGTGTTTGATTGAATTTATTTAAAGGAATAATTATCTATTGTTAATTATGTTACAAAAAGATTATTAAAAATTATTTTTTGGTGTATAACAACAACTATGAAGATGGAAGCAAATGAACCCACTCATGTATCTACTTCAATTTTAAGTGGATTATAATAATTCAAACATCTAATTTAATTAACTTGAGCTAAATTCTATTAATATCTTAGCAAGAAGTGTAGCTGAGAAAAGAAAAGGAAGGAGTAACAAAAGTGCATGTGATTGTCCATATTGGATAAACCTGAAATGAATGGTAGCCGTAGGATGATGATTAATGCAATGTTTGGTGATGAGATGGAAAAATCGTGGGGCGCATGGCGGTTCAATTAACATTAATTATAAGTTGGAAAACAGTAGGAGAAAATGGAACAGTTGTTGTTGTGATTGGAGTTGAGAGGAGCAGCGAGTAACTAAATTTGGTGTAAAATTCAATTGAATGTTATAAAAGCCACCAAGAGTCTTCATCTTGATCTGGTGGCAAGGCAACCCAAACGATGACGTTTCGTGTGTTGCTGTTACTGGTGGTGTTTTTGTTTGTGATTGGCGCGGGCGCCGACGATTCCAAACGCGACGACGACAGGGCTCCCAAGTCGGAATCCTGCAATAACCCCTTCCAATTGGTATTTATTACTTTATTTCCATTTCCATTTCCCATTCGATCGATCTGCGATTTTATTATTTTCTTTTGGGGTGCAGGTGAAGGTGGAGAACTGGGTGGACGGTGAGGAAGGGCATGTCTACAATGGCGTCAGTGCCAGATTTGGGTCTGTATTGCCGGAGAAACCTGACAACAGTGCGAGAACTCCCGCAATATTTGCTAATCCCATAGACTGCTGTTCCAATTCAACTTCAAAGTTATCTGGCTCAGTTGCTCTCTGTGTGCGTGGGGGCTGTGACTTCACTGTTAAAGCTGATTTTGCTCAATCTGGAGGTGCTACTGCCATCTTGGTCATTAACGACTCACAAGGTGAATCTTAAGTCAGACTTCCTTTTCCCCTTCCTTTCATTGCATTTAAACTCTCTCTCTTTGTCAGATCTCTTTGAGATGGTTTGCTCCAATAGCAGTGAAGCAAATATTTCCATTCCAGTAGTCATGATAACAAAGTCTGCAGGACAAGCTCTCAACAAGTCTTTCACATCTGGAAGCAAAGGTCAGCACTTCAATTCTTACAACATCTATTTCTTTTGAAATAAATAATGTTGCATATTTCTACGATGCAAATCATTTTTCATTTTGTTTTGTTACACCTTACTGGGCCAAATGGGATATGGTTTGATTGTTTGTTGTTGCTAGTACCACACTAAGATGTATATGAGGATGGTTTATTCTCCTCTCCTCTTTTGTACTCATTGAAGAGTTTATTCCCCAGTAGGAGAAGGAGGCTAATGAGGAAGCCCTAAGAAACCAATGTGACTTTTTGCAGCCTGCACCCTCACCTCTCTAATGCTTAGAATTAAACAAATTTTTTAGTGCTTTTACCGTTTACACCCTAAGTAGCTCAATTTTCTTCATACATTGCATCAAAATGGCTTAACCAAGAGTTGAACTTGAACCTAACGCCACTGCTAAGCCAATGGCTCTTAATAATTGCTGTGCAATAATTTAATATATTATGTTGCTTTGGAAAATAAATGTGTCTTTTGAAAATATCCAAACCGAAGAATTAAACCGTGACATTTTTATTCAAGTGCACTCAATGTTGATTGCTGAATGCCTGTTACTGTATGTTGTGCTGCTTAAATGATCTGTTTCATTATATGACATTTTTTTATTCATATTTATATATAAATTATTTATTTCGTGCAGGATATAATTATTATTATTTTTTGAGAAAATATTAAATATATTTATACATTGTAAGATATATATTCAGTGTACTTAGTGACCTGTTGATTTATTGTATATGTCATTAATCAAATTAATTAATCATGTTAGATGTTTATTTTTACTTTTTTACCCCATGACTTGTTATATTTCATAAATTTTCAAAATCAATGAGTATGTTACAAATCTCCAATTAAACCAATAGTTTGACCTTGAAACCATGAACCTATCTCTTTTCTGGTTCATGGATTGTTCATGTTTTAAAAATCTTGATTAATACTACTAGTGCCACCATGTGTTATTTTAATAGGGATCTGCTCCTTTCATATTCATGTGTTATTTTGAGTTTTAATAATGCCACCATGTACTATTTGAGTAAATGGGACGTGAAATAAAAGTCTAGGTTTGCCAATAAAATAATGCTTTTTTATCCTAGATGTCAGGTTTATTTTCCACTTGACTTACAGATGGTTAATTTTGAGTTGTCTATTGCAGTGGAAATTTTGTTATATGCTCCGCCTCGGCCACTTATAGACTTCTCAGTTGCATTTTTGTGGTTGATGTCTGTTGGAACAATTGTATGTGCTTCACTATGGTCCGATCTGACTACCCCAGAGAAGTCTGATGAACGCTATAACGAATTGTGCCCCAAGGTTTTTCCTTGCAACCCTATATCAGCCATAAAGTTTATTATATGTACTTAAACATGCTTTTGTGATGCCTCATGTAAGCACTTTTCTGGATGTGAGGGCATGCTTTTGTGAAGAAAGCATCTCCTAATATTTGAACAATGCTGAAATGAGAAATGTATAATAACAGTTTGACCTTGGCATGTGTGCTGATCTTAATTTCCTTGTAGCTTTTATTCCCTTTGTTTTTAGCCGCTGATAATTTGATTAAGAGTGGGTTTGTCTGCAAAATTATTCTTGGGAATGTATGTGTTTGCTATAAGTTTTAATTTTTTCCCAGGCATGGTTGATTCCCAGGAATTTGTCATCTTCATATTTTGCTTGGCTTTTGTTTCCATGGTGAGGGGTGGGTATATTCATTCCCATGGGGAATATTGGAAGTTTAAACTTATCATATATCCCAATCATTATCTTCCACTCCCACTTTTGTTTTTAACTTCTACCAGTTGAATTTTGAAAACATTCCCATAAATGTTAAAACTCTAAGAGTAACCAAACCTTTTTTTTTTATTTACCCAAGAATAACATTCCTCACAATAATATTCTTGGGAATATAATTAAGTACCTTGAAACAAACATCACCTAACTATTATGAATTTTACAATGGGGTATAGTAGAATGCCTTCTTCCTTCCATTTTGTTTACTGATACAATTTTATTCAAGTTTACATTTTAACAGAGATTCAAGTGTATGAAATTGTACTTATAATTTTCTTTTCTTTGCTAGGAATCTTCTAATGCTGAAACATCAAAAGATTATTTGGACAAGGAAATTGTTAACATTGATTCAAAGGGTGCTGTCATATTTGTCATAGCAGCGTCTACCTTTCTTGTGCTATTGTTCTTCTTCATGTCATCTTGGTTTGTCTGGGTGCTGATTGTAATTTTCTGCATTGGTGGTATTGAGGTAATGTAGCTCATTTCCTTGGATTTGACATTTACTTATACTCTGGTACTCTTTCTAATTAACAAAATATCATGTTTCATGGTGTGCATGAAGGGGGTATTGGTTCTGAATCTTGCACAATTAAATTTGCTGTGTATAAATATACTGAAAATTTGAATTAGCATTTCGAGTAATTGACATATGCCAATCAGATTATATTCCATTAGCCTTGTTTATTCATAAACAAGTTATATGAGGGTAAGAAAAGAAAGGAAGAGAGTGAAAGTCTCTTGAAAGAAAGGATTTAGGAGCACTAATACCAGCACCATCATTGTCATGAACATACGCAATCTAAAGCTTTAAAATTCCTCTGTATGTTAATTTAAATTTGTTTTCATTTTCAGGGTATGCACAATTGTATTGTAAGCCTCACTTTAAGGTACAACCATGTCTCTTTGTTTTCTGGCCTGAGAATGTGCTCAGTGTTCTTTCTGCTTGCCACAGGTTTTCTTAATTTGTCTTTCTAATTTTAATTTATATGAGCAGAAAATGCCAAAATTGTGGTCAGAAGACAGTGAGCTTACCTCTATTTGGGGAGATTTCTATTTTCTCACTGGCAGTATTGTTATTCTGTGTGGCATTTGCAATTTTCTGGGCTGCTACTCGACAGGAATCATATTCATGGATTGGCCAAGATATCCTTGTAATTTTCAGATTCTAGTACCTGCAAGATGGGTCTTTCTATTATTATTTCAGTTCTAAATTCAAGCTTATATTGTTTACGATGCTTAGAAGTTAGAATAAGAATTTTTCTTCTTTCTCAAAACTTCATGAATACTGACTGTCATTGGAAGTCAGGAACTGTGTATGAAGAACTGCAACAGAAGTTGCAGTGGTTTTTATTCTAGGTCTTTGCAGTGTTTATTTTTGGATGATTCCTATTTCACTTTCACACACATTTAATTGAATTCACTTATATACATATATAGATGTGCACAATATACACACACACACACACTGGCACATCCAAGTGTAAGCATGTTAGAGAAATTACAAAAAACAGATATTGTTGGTATAGCAAATCATCTAGTTTAGGTACAATAGCTGACCAGTGCCAGTAGTATGAGAGATGAGAGAGAATCTTAGAGAGAGAGACAGTGAGTGGGCGAGAGTTAGTCACAGAAATAGGTATAGAGAGCGGTCCGGTGAGGGATACAAGGCTAGACCACGTCTCAAATACGTTGGATATGGCTACGACCAACGAGGAATGGAAAATGCGGAGGATCGACGAGGGGGGGAAGGCGAGACAGGATTGGAGAGATAGGAGGGAGATAACTTCCTTTTATTTCACGCGATTCCCTGAGGAGATTGGGGAAAGAGAACTATGGACAGAATTCAAAAAGTGGGGAGATGTAAGAGAGATTTTCATTGCCAAGAACCGAAATAAGAGTGGCCGAAAATACGGGTTCGTGCGATTCAAAGGGGTTAAGGACGTGGGTTACCTGGAAAGGAAGTTAGATAATCTGGTCGTCGGCGGACTCAAACTACACGTCAACTTGCCTAAGCATAGCAGGGAACGGCACAACATGGACCATTACCATCAAAGGGAGATTGTCGGGGACAAAATGCCGGTCAGAAGTAAGGGCAAGGAGAAAGTTACTTGGGCTCAACCAGAACGGCACGATGACAATCAAAAACAAACACCGTATCGGCAATCATACGCGGAAGCTCTTGCGTCGTCCAGCAACAACGGCAGGAGAAGACTTACAGTTCATGCTCTAGCGGCGATGTCACCATCTCAGTCAACCATCCAGTTATCTATTCCGTCGGAGAATTGGAAATGGCATAGCAAAGCATGGATTGGCAGGCTTAGAAACTTGTCGAATTTTGACAGATTAGAAGACGAGATTTCATGGGACGGGGATGATGATATCACACCCATATACATGGGTGATGACATGGTCCTACTAAAGGGACTTAGCGATCCTAAGGCAGAGGCAATGAGCAGAGAAATTGAAGAAAACGGTTTGTCTCTGTTTCATACGCTGCATAAATGGTCACCAGACTTGAAGCCGGGCTTTAGGCTGGTCTGGATATTGTGTTGGGGAATACCACTGCACGCATGGAACATAGAATCCTTTAGACAAATTGTTGCTGGGATAGGGGATTTGGTTGATTTGGATGATGATACTGAGGACCACCATAGATTGGATAGGGCTCGAGTGCTTATCAAAACTCCTTGGCAGCCCATTATCCATCATGACGTTACGGCATCCATTAACGGCGCGACATACAAAATTAATCTGGTAGAGGAGACGGGTAACAGTGCGTGCAGATGTAGAAGGGGAAGGTACGACGCGTCGTTGGAAGAAATTTCTTCCGTTGACAGTTCGACGGGTAGGAGTATACCATCGGAAAATACGGAGGTGGTGGAGGAATCCATGGAGGTGGTGGCAGAGACTCCAGCCCAGCGTAGAGAGACGGGTACCGACAGGGAGGAACCGACAGGCTTCGTCATGGACCAGCGGTCCATACTTGATGGTCAAAATAGGGTGCATGAACCGACGGTTTCTTGTTTGAATCCTGACAAGTCAGGCGGCAAAGTCGATGTTGCAGAGCATGCCTCCTGTACGCACAAGATTATCAACCGTACGGAGATATCCTATGATGCAGACAACAGGGTTGATGGTCAAGGGGCTAAGGGTGAAGCAGATGATACATCGGTGGATGGGATATCATCTGATAACGACAACAGAGCTGGGTGTGTAGGGATAAGGGATGGCGCTGTAGAAGACACGTCAGAGGAGTCACTAAACACACAAAAAGTCCTAGATGGACAGGATATAAAGTCATGTGGGATAGGTGGGACTGAAGGAGGTGAACGTATTCAGCTGGGCCCTACCATAGTCAGCTCAGTTGAAAGTAAAGAAAAGGAATTGGGCCACAATACCTATGGGCCTAATTTTAAGGGGAGGGTATATATCAGAAACAAGGGTTGCAAAAAGGAGAATAAGGCCCTAACAAATGGTGGATCTCAACATGAAACACCCATTCAGCAACCCAGCAAAAAAGAAACGGAGATCAATCAGCAGTCCAGAAACAAAGGCAAAGAGGTCATGCATGTACTTTCCAACCTAGACAATTCCCCTTCATCATCCAGGGATGGTGGCCTCAAGGCTGTAGCGGAGTGGGATAACATGAGCATGGAAGACAGATACAGCTTATCTGAGGCAAAGGCAACTCATAGATTTTCAAAACATGATTGGAGAATTGATGATGCGAATGAGTGGGAGATAACAAAATTATTAGGTGTGGAGGGATTTAACCAGGCAGATTTAGTGAGCAGTATGCTTGAGATGGAAAGTAGAGATAAGGCTGAGTTCTTGAGGATGGGGGGGTAATGGTGGTGATTTATGAAGATTTTATCTTACAACATCAGGGGGCTGGGGAGGGGCGTTAAGTGGGCTGCACTAAGGAAACTGATTTCACAAGAAAAGGTGGATATGCTGTGCTTACAAGAAACAAAAAAAGAATTAATTGATGTTAAGGTGTGTAATGCACTTTGGGGAATTGATGACATAAAATGGGAATTCTTGCCAGCAATCAATAAGGCTGGAGGCCTGCTTTGTATTTGGAGTAAGAAGGTGTTTACATTGGAGGATAAGATGCTGGGGGATGGATTTATTTACTTGGATGGGACTTGGGTTGCTGATGGCAGTAAGATTAAGGTTGTGAATATTTATTCACCCTGTGAGGTAGCTAAGAAAAGAAAACTATGGGAAGACATAAGGCAATTGAGAGCTGCAAACATGGGAGTGCTATGGTGCATGATAGGGGATTTTAACAATATAAGAAAACCTCAAGAAAGAATGGGGTTGTGTCAGAGATACCATGATGATGGCATTGTCCAAGAGTTTAATGGATGGATAGCTGATTTAGAAGTGGAGGAGGTACCATGCATTGGGCACAAGTTTACATGGTATAGACCAAATGGTTCGGCTAAAAGTAAACTGGATAGAGCATTACTGTCAGCAGAATGGATCACTAAATGGCAGGGCACAACTCAGGTTATCCTGGATCGGAATTTCTCGGACCACTGCCCTATCTTACTGAGATCCTTTGTGGATGATTGGGGTCCAAAACCATTCAGGGTCTTGGATTGTTGGCTGAAGGATACTTCATTCAGGAAGATAGTGAGTGAGGGATGGAATTCAAATTTGATCAGTGGCTGGGGGGGTTTTGTCATTAAACAAAAAACTCAAGAACATGAAAGAGAGGATTAAGCTGTGGAATAAAACACTATTTGGTGATATGCAGCTGAAGGTTAAATCTCTGCAGACGGAACTTAACAAATTAGAAACTGAGGGCGATGGGAGACAGTTTAATGATGATGAGATGCAGAAAAGAAAACAACTTCAGGAGGAGCTATGGGCTGCAGCTATGGCAAATGCTTCAATCCTAAGGCAGAAGGCTAGATCCAAGTGGATAAAAGAGGGGGATTGCAACTCTAGTTTCTTTCACATGACTGTAAATTGGAAACGCAGCAGTAACATGATCAGAGGATTAATGGTTGATGGGTGCTGGAGTGATAAACCCAACACTGTCAAAGAAGAGATTAGGCGATTTTTCAAGAAGAAATTTGAGGAGCCAGTTTTGAACAGACCTAACTTAGATGGAATTAGCTTCAATGCCATCGAACAGCAGCATAGGGACATTTTGATGGCCAGATTTGATGCATTGGAGGCGAAGAATGCAGTATGGGATTGTGGCAATGAAAAGAGCCCTGGACCGGATGGATTTAACTTCAAATTTATCAAGCAATTTTGGGAGATTATTAAAGCTGATTTTCTGCGGTTCTTGGATGAATTCTATGTGAATGGTAAAATTCCTAAGGGCAGTAATGCTTCCTTTTTATCTTTAATCCCCAAGGTTGATGACCCACAGGGATTAAATGATTTTAGGCCCATCTCTCTAATAGGCTGTGTGTATAAGGTGCTGGCTAAGGTATTGGCTGCAAGACTGAGAAAGGTGATACCTTTTATTATTGACCAACGACAATCAGCTTTTATACAGGGAAGACAATTGCTGCATAGTGTGCTCATAGCAAATGAGGTTGTTGATGAAGCAAAAAGGGAAAACAGAAGCTGCCTAGTATTTAAAGTTGACTATGAGAAGGCGTATGACTCAGTTAATTGGGAATTTCTGTCATACATGATGAAGCGGATGGGTTTTTGCTCTAGATGGATAATGTGGATTGAAGGGTGTCTAAAATCCGCTTCTGTATCAGTCTTGGTGAATGGCAGTCCTACTAATGAATTCTCACCACAAAGAGGACTTAGACAAGGCGATCCACTTGCCCCACTTCTATTCAACATGGTGGCTGAAGGTCTGACTGGATTGATGAGAGAAGCTCAGTCAAAGAATATGTTTGAAGGTTATAAGGTGGGGAGGAAAGGTACTGAAATCAGCATTTTGCAGTATGCTGATGATACCATATTCTTCGGTAAGGCATCGCTCAAAAATGTGAAAGTCATTAAGGTGATGCTGAGGTGCTTTGAATTGGTATCGGGGCTGAAAATCAATTTTGCTAAGAGCAGATTTGGAGTCTTTGGGATGGACGATCAATGGGCCAATAATGCTGCAGCCTATCTCAATTGCAGAAGGCTAACATTACCATTTTCATACCTCGGTGTTCCTATAGGAGCCAATCCAAGACGTATTGAGACATGGGATTTCCTAATCAAAAAATATGAGCGAAAGTTAGCTAAGTGGAAAAGGAAATACTTTTCTTTTGGGGGGGAGGCTGACCTTGATAAGGTCAACTTTAAATTCGATTCCTATTTTCCTTTTATCTTTTTTCAGGGCTCCGAAGAAGGTGATAGCTTGCTTGGAGAGAATCCAGAAGAGGTTCTTATGGGGTGGCACCGAGGAACAAAGGAAGATAGCTTGGGTAAAATGGGAGACGATCTGCCAACCAAAGGAGAATGGGGGGGCTGGGAATTAAAGATTTAACTAAATTTAACCATTCCCTACTGGGGAAATGGTACTGGAATTTATTCCACCAGCAGGAGGAATTATGGGCACAAGTTTTAGACTCAAAGTATGGGGGCTGGAGGAGTTTGACAGAACCTACAACAAATGGCAAAGAATCTATTTGGTGGAGGGATCTCAGATTATTTTACAATTCCAATGAAGAGGGGCAGTGGCTTAGAAGTGGAATTAGATGGAAGGTGGGTTCTGGTTCAAGGATAATGTTTTGGGAAGATGGGTGGCAGAATGATGGATCTAATCTGATGGTAAGATACCCAAGATTATATCAGATATCTAACCAACAACGACAATACATTCATAATATGGGTACAATGACTCAATATGGGTGGGAATGGAAACTTAGCTGGAGAAGACATTTTATGGAGGGGGAGGTAGAAGCTGCTGTAAACTTCATGAAGGATATTCAAGATATGGCTATACAGTTTCAGAATCATGACACCTGGACCTGGACGGCTGATAAGAGTGGGAAATATACAGTGGGAAGTGCATATCACTATATTGACCGTGAAGTGAATACTTTGCCCCAAAAGGATATATTTAAGGACCTATGGAAGCTAAAAGTACCTAATAAGGCAATATGCTTTGTCTGGAGACTATTTAGGGACAGGTTGCCTTCTAAAGCCAACTTACGTAGCAGGAATGTGGAACTCAGCGACACGTTATGTCCTTTCTGCAGAAATTCAGAGGAAGAAGTGTCTCATTTATTTTTTGGTTGTAACAAAATTATTCCATTGTGGTGGGAATGTATGTCATGGGTCAAGGTTGCAAGTGTATTTCACATAACCCCAAAAGAACATTTCCTTCAACATTCTTTTTATGGACACAATGGAATTAGATTGTTGAGATGGCAGACTTGGTGGGTTGCCATGACTTGGACAATTTGGTGTCACAGGAACAAAATCATCTTTCAGGAGGCCAGTTTTAATAGGCACATTTTGATGGAGGATGCGATATTCTTATGCTGGTCATGGCTTAGAAATTTAGAGGATGGCTTTATTTTACCTTTTCATGTTTGGTCTACTAACATGGGGGAGGCTTTTGTAACAGGGGGAGGGTAGGAATACGACATTTTTTGTATGTTCACCTAGATTAAGCCAGAACTCAGGTGGCTTTTATCATGTTCATATGATTTAAGCTTCCTTCGTTCTGTATTGTATTCTAGGGTATTGTTTTGCAGTACTTCTTGTAATGCAGACAATTTTTATATATATATATATATATATCTTATTTTTGCTGGCCAAAAAAAAAATCTAGTTTAGGTACAATGTATTTATCAAGTGGTTTATTATGTTAACAAGTGACTATTCATTGACCATTCTTTGAGTGTTGTTAATTACCTGAGTGGTTAGTAGTTCATAAACTACAAATATTTTTACTAATATTTCGTAGTAATTTACCCTATTCCTAATCTTCAAATTAGTTGTTGTCAAATCACTAAATAATAATGTCCGAGTGTAAATCTGCATTTATGAGCCAAATACGGAATTGGGATCTTGATTGGTTCCATAGTGGGCTTTCTGAAGTAGTGATCTTGAAGCTGGTTTGTTATCTCAATTATGTTTGACACCATTAGCTGATGCTAAGCTGTCTGATCTTTCATTGCATGCTATTCACTTGAAATTTGGCTTTGTTCTTCACAGGGCATCTGTTTGATGATAACAGTCTTGCAGTTGGCTCGATTACCTAATATTAAGGTACCCAAATGGATTCTTTATGTCTACTATCAAATAATCAATTAATCATTCTTCTCTTACCCACTTTGTTATGTATCTATTAAAACAGCTCTAATAATTTCTCGTGCATCTGATATAATAGGTTGCAACTGTACTCCTTTGTTGTGCTTTTGTCTATGACATTTTTTGGGTATTCATATCTCCAGTGATTTTCCACGAGAGTGTTATGATTGCAGTAAGTATTTACTTTCTTAGTACTACTATAGTTCTTTTACTTCTATTGTCTCAGCTCTGTTTGCATCTTTATAGGTAGAGCAATATAAGTACTAATTTTCTTTTACTTGATAAAAAGGAAAATTAAGTAGAAAGGAAGAAGAGAAAGTAGAAACATGAAGATAGAGGACATTAATACATATACATGTAGCAAATAATAATAAGTTAGCTATTCTGTTAACACTTGTATTCTTTTTCTAATGGATTCTGTGTTAACATGTGTCTTTATTTAAAAGGAAGAGTGAATTCTGTTTTTTTTATAGTTTTGTGATGCTCTTACATGGGCTTTCTTTTTAGGTTGCTCGGGGTGACAAGGCTGGTGGGGAAGCAATTCCCATGCTTTTGAGATTTCCTCGTCTTTTTGATCCCTGGGGAGGTTATGACATGATTGGATTTGGAGATATTCTGTTTCCTGGTTTGCTTATTTCCTTTGCTCATAGGTACTGAATTCCTTATTTAGTCAACATCATATATGAATGCAAGATTTACAAAGTTGAAGATGTAGATAATAGATATGAATGGTTACTGTATATTTTGGCTACCACAGAAGACAAAGAATAATAGATATTTGTAGGGATATTTATTGAGTAATTTTGAAGTTCATAGCTTTGTAATTTTTCTTTCCTTATTTGCATTCCTGAAAGGGAACAGAACAAGCTTTCTTATTAGGCTTACAAAACATCCGTAAATCCATTTTAATATCCCTATATTTTAACCAAAGATTTTTTATAATGTGGTGATGTTAAATGGGCAGTTTGGTTGTGTTTCTTCTGCTTTGTGGGATTAATAATACTAACTTGTATCAAACATGGACTGAATATCACACCTGCTCAGAAGTAAAATCCAATCCAATTTCATTGCAAACCTTCTGTCTTCTGGATTGTGTTTAATGCATATTCCAAATGATCATATGTCACTTAGAGAATTCTTTTGTTTTTAAAATTTGCATTAGGCGACTTTTTGTTTATGTAGTTTGGACAAATTGCTTTGTTCTAACATATTTATTCTTTTTGGTTGTCATAGATTCGACAAAGATAATAGGAGGGGAGCATCAAATGGATATTTTCTTTGGTTGGTAGTTGGCTATGGCATCGGTAAGTTCTTTTGTTCCATATTTATATCGAAGACTTGTTTACTTGTGTACATTTAAGGCCAAGTTTTTCTAGGCTTTATTTAATTATTGTTTGATTAGAGTTTAGGATTTAGGGTTTAATCCTCATTGCTTGAAAACTGAAGCAGAACGAAATAACTGGCATATGCTTCCTCAATCATAAGGAATCTAAAATAAGTTAAGAATGTTGAAGATACAAATTTAGTTATATCATATCACAACCTCATTTCACCCTTCTGTTTGATTCATTGGCATTTCCAATTTCTGCTAAATCCCTTCCCGAGTCACCAAAAAGAATCCCGTGAAACAAAACTTGATTTCTTTTGTCTCAAATAAAACCTTACAATTGCTGATGTTTTATTTTAAAGGCTTAAATTATCATTTCAATAGAATTCATGATGTCTTAAAGTCCAATCCTCTGATGCCACTAGTAGTTTAAGGCATCACATGTGTTCCATGTTGATTTGTCAGTTATTTAAACTTGCGAACTGGATTCAATGCTATAATTCATTCTTCTATGTCGTGACAGAGGATCTTTTTTTTTTAGGCTTAGTTTTGACATATTTGGGACTATACCTGATGAACGGAAATGGACAACCTGCACTTCTCTACCTTGTTCCATGTACACTAGGTAACTAATTTTTTTTGCTGAAATTAGATGCGTAATGGTTCTCGTTGTTTAAGTTAAATCTATCTCATGCTCAATTAATCAACAGGTGTCACAGTCATACTGGGATGTATAAGAGGTGAGTTGGAGAGCCTTTGGAATTATGGCACAGACTCATCGTTGTCCACAGAGCCCTCTGGCTCTGAAGTTTAATGATCACGTTATTCATCTTTTGAGGATTGAAGAAATTGAACTGCAACTTTGGGAAATGTTCTCGGCTCAGTGGTTAGGAAAGAAAGACACCAGTTGTACAGGCTCCGTAACTATCTTCTGTATTAATGATCGAGTGCTCTTTATGGCTGCGTCATATTATACATTTCTTTTGTAAAAAGGATGAAAAGCAGATGGAAAAGTACGCATTCAAAATTCACCATACTGAACTTCTTTCACTGCCGTAGTGAAAATTGAATCGAAGCTAATCATCACTTTTCATTTCTGTTTAGTTATCTGTCAATAGTCGCTTTACTATTTATTTACTTTTATTTATACGGAATTAAAGTAAAGATTGAATGAGGGAATTAGATAGTTGTGATGAATTAATACTCTCACCAAGTTGCTTGGTTAGTTAATTATTAGTTATGTTCGATTCATTCTGAGTAAAAAGGAACTTCCAAAGAATTCACCAGATAAATTTACTAGAGAAATAATATTCAAAAACTTGTTAAAACTAGAAAATCTGACAATTTAGAACAAGACAAGTGATCCGTTTTCTTAGACAGCAGCTTAACAAGCTCAGCCATAACGTGCTTATTGTTCTTAAATCTTGGTTCCCCAATAATTTGAAGACACACGTGTCTTGCACAGAGCGGGTTAAATTTCCAATTTACTTGATTCTCCCCCGTCTGAGTCTGACTGTTAGAAAAGTTTCGATGGACTGACTAAAATATGGGTTTTGTTCCTATCACTAAAAAAGAAGAAAATGAAACCTGACTACGTGTCGATCAACTCTCCAAATCCACCCCTTGATTCTGCCAACAACATCTTCACATGTCTTTGTTTGTAGTGAAAACATTAAAAATTTCAACTCCGTTATTGTTGTTGGTCCTACCACTCCATACTCACGGATACCTTCTATTCTATGCTCACTATAAAATATTGTTGCCCTTCCACTTCCCACTACCAATCATCATACAATTACAAATGCTTTAATTTTGTAGAACCTTCACTCTTCTGATGGATCAATTTCCTATTCTTTTTTTTGGTCACATCTCTCCTCAGTTGCCCATTTCTGCTCATTGCTCAATCTCCAAGTCCAATTATCTCCCGTATCAGTGTGGTAGGAGCTGTTTATTGTGATACCTGCTCCACCAGCACTTTCTCTAAACAGAGCTACTTCTTGCAAGGTAAGGCAAGGCAAGGCAATAAATTAAGCAAAGCAGTTAAGAGTTTCAATTTTGCAATGCACTGTTTCATTGGTTTGTTTGTTCCAATTAATTAATCAGGTGTTGAGGTTCACATACAGTGCAGATTTAGAGCAACCTCACCAGAAACTAGCGAGCAGATAAGCTTCTCAGTGAATAGAACCACAGATCAATATGGAGTGTACAAGTTGGACATACCATCAGTGGATGGAGTTAACTGCATGGGTGGTTCGGCAATTGTGTCACTCTGCCAAGCAACTTTGATAAGTAGCTCCACTTCCACTTGCAATGTCCCCTTTCTCAAGAGCACAACACGTGAGGTATCAGTCAAATCAAAACAAGATAACCTGTGTGTATACACCTTGAGTGGTCTCAGTTACAAGCCACCTCAAAAGAACACTACCTTGTGTGGACATGATCAGCAATTGCAATTCCCAAATTCTCTCAACTCCTCAAAATGCTACTTCCCTTGGCCTCAGCTACCTTTGCCATCAATGCCACCAATACCATCTCTGCCTTTCCCTTTCCCACAATATCCTCCAACCCCATCAACAACCTTTTCCCCCCCTTCATTCAATTTGCAAGACCCTACAACATGGGTACCTCGTATCCCTTCCCTTTCTCATCCTCCACCTGCTTTTAATTTAGGGGACCCCTCCACTTGGATCCCTCATATTCCTCCCTCACCTCCTAATATACCACAACCACCACACCAAAGTCCCTAGAATTTGCTACTCTTGTATGGGCGCATGTGATTGAGCGGTGAAGAACATAGTACAGAAAGTAGAAACTACTCCGTATAGTGCAATTCAGTAAATTCAACTTTATTGTTTGGTTGCTCACGTCACGTGTATGCTTTGCTCCTGAGTCAAAACTCAAAAGGAAAGCAGCTCACAGCGAGAATAATATGTCGAGTGATCACAAAAAGGGATCATAGGATTTTACTTCAACCAAGATATGTTGGTTGGTAGTACAGTAACTTGATGTCCAACTTTGTTTAATTTATTTAAAGCATAATATCATGGTTAATTGAATGTGTTTGTAATTTTCTAGGTACCTAATTGATTGTACATCGAAATGTTTAAATTTATGTTAGTAATTTTACATCACATGCATAAGCCATTGATTTAATGTTATACAGATGCCAGACTTAGTATAGAGCAAGCAATGGCATGACACATGAGATAGAGAGAGAGAGAGAACATCTTGTCACATGATGATGCTATCAAAACCGGGCACTGAAAGAATAGTAATCACACATATTTGTTGGATTCCAGTTTTTTCAATACTTAATTTTATTCCCACTTCCTCCCTAGGGGAGTGAAAAACAACTTGTTATGTATCCATTAATAGTCTCATTCCCAGCATTCTTTGAAGTACTATAAGTTTTTTAAATAGACAAAAATGACTGCTAAGCTAGGGACCGAGTATGACATAAAGCATTATGAAATAATCGTAAATTCTTTGCTCTAGGCTTGAAATGATACTTGGAAGCAGGGCTGGCCTGAACGTAGCCCGGGGCCGGAGGGGCGATGACCTGATACTAGAATTAATGGGTACAATTTGTTTTTTATAAAAATCCATGTGGTTTTTCAGTATATATATATATAGGACTGATCCTGCTGTGAAGTCCATAGAAAGAAACTTGTGTTTAAGTTGTACCTAAGTAATCTTTGGAATGATCTTATGAAAGG
Organism: Glycine latifolia; assembly: GCA_013407115.1. Lineage (NCBI taxonomy): Eukaryota > Viridiplantae > Streptophyta > Magnoliopsida > Fabales > Fabaceae > Glycine > Glycine latifolia. Next base: position 40,619,352 of record CM023958.1, read on the forward strand.
TCTTCCTTATTGAAGCTCTGCCGCTTTATGTGAAGAACATTTTTAAGATAAACTGAGAAGGATATAATGCACTATTAGATATGACCCATACCACTATATATCACTACCTGAAGAAGACCGTCTCCTTCAGACCAGACAAAAACAGAACAAATTGTTAGACATACCATGAAATCAATAATTTTGGAATAATGGATGGCTCAGTGTGTATCAATAAAGAGAAATAAATGACCAATTTAAAATAACCTGGGTAGTGATCATGATTAGCTATCAAGGTACTTGAAATCAGTCCAAAAATATACTTCAAGTTAGAGGATGAAGAGATACGGAGAGAGGGGATCCCTTTTCGAAACCCGTTTTTAATTAATAGACAAATTTATCACATGGACATTCATTTAGAATGATAGAAAAAAATACAGAAGATATGTCAAAACAAGATCGACTAGATGAGGAATCTTTATAAAATAGCACACCTAAACAAATTCACCTCACTCTATATTATGCTTTAGCCAAATTAAGTTTAAGAGTCATATGCCTATATAGTTACCCTTTTTCTTCTTTTTTTTTTTTCCTTACAAAACGAAATGTGGCATAAGCTATGTGAGCATTGTTAGACCGACTTCACGATAACTGTACTAATCGGTTGTACAAATAATAAACTGATAAGGACATATATCATTTCCACTAAAGTTGTTGTAATGTCTGATTTAACAATTTGTTACTATTTGAACCAATAGGGTAATGAGATGACAAATAATTGAAGATAATAAAATGATTAAATGTTAATTAACGATTAAATACTGCATGTTTATGTCAGGGAAAAACCTTCACACACAACAATGAGGATAAAAGGATAGGACACACAAAACATCATGAATAGAAACAGTGAAAGAACACAAATTTAATGTAGTTGAACACTGCTTATTCACGTCCACATGAACATCTCAATAAATATTCATTATCTCAAATAAAATTACAAGTTTTCTCACCAAATTTGAAAAAATCCTCTCATTACAAGTTTTCTAAACAACACAAACTTTTTTCATTACATGTCCCCCTTCTAACTTCGGATGGTTCCTTCTCTTTTCACAAGATCCCCTTTTATAGACTTCAAATCTTAATCTTAACAGAGCAAACACGATCCCCTATCATATAGACTATCAGAATTAACCTCAATGCTCTAATTCCTTAGAAACTCATGAATCGAGAAGTCATATCCCTAAAGTCATCTTAATACACTGGAATCTGTTTCTAGCCAAAGATGACTCCAACCTCTATCAAAGGTTGTTTCAATAGCAATAGTAGTCGCTATAACTTCTGCAAAAAAAAGAAGCGGATTGAACCCCTAAATTAAGAGAAATACAAGAAAGAAGCATTGTTTGTTCATGAACATACCCCCACTGCTAGCCATGCCGGGACTGCCCCGGGCAGCCCGGTCAATGTTGCATTTAATCCAAGGATGAGAGGGAAGCTTCCAAAGGACTTGCCTGATAGAGGTATTAAGAAAAGAAAAGATCACTCAAAACACATGAATAAAAAAATTATTGAATAAAAGAGTTCAATTACAGAGGACTCCCATGAAATTCATCTACCCTTAACCTAAGGAAATATAGCAAAACATGAAGTAAAATAGAGCAATAGAGAAAAGGATGATAATTGATGATAGTGGCTGTATTAAATCTTAAAGGATCCTCTCCTAAGGTTTGAATCTTCAATGGATGAGGTGGGAAGCTAGGGGTTTTCTAGATGGATATGTTCAAATATGATGAATTGCATTTTAAGTATTGCCTAAGCATTTTAGAGACGCTCCTGAAAGAGGTGCACGCCTTTAGGGGTACTAGTGTTGACTGTTGATTCTAGCATTTCTCCTCTTTAGTACATTTTAAGAGCTAATTCACGTGGCTACAACATTGAAATGAGTGTCAATGATTTAAATGCAAAAACAAAATTTATACCAATTCTTATATATTTTCTCAATGTTTCAATGACTATTTTGCCTTTTCAGTTTTCTCTTCTTCTTTTTTTCTTAATTAATCAAGTATTATCCTCAATCAACCTTCCATGTACAAAGGCAATCTGGTAAAAGATATTTTAAGTTTAACTTCAGTTTATTGGCCATGGTTTTGGTGACAACATTCACAATCACATTCCACAAAGATACAGACCTACGTTTTAATGTGTCGAGGCTTTTTAATATTTGAAATCACGTAAACGAGGGTATGAATTAATGGAAGACGGATGCTTACCATGGTTCAAAATATCTAGAACCAGTGTCATCATATTATGCCCAGTTGAGTTCAAGTGTTTTTTAATAGAATAAAGTCGGAAGCTCATCAAGGAATGGGCATAAAGTGGGCCTCAACCTTTAAAATCCCTAAAGACTTCGTAATAAATAAAAAAAGGTTGGTTAAGAAAAATATTCAAGTCTAAAATTAACACAACTTAATATTTTCAATTTAAAAAGAGTCTGGTCAATCCTATAAATTAAAAGATAATGAAATGAAAAGAGGGTCAAAATGAAATTGTTGGAGCCAATGTATACGTGGGTGGGTGGGTGCGATTATAACTAGTAGGCTCTAATGTCAAACGTGCCTCCAGGGATAAATTAATGGACAGGTGCATGATTGCACGTTTTATAATCTCAACTTGTCTTTCTGACGCCAACATTACGTCCATCTATTATTTAAAAGCCACATAGTGACAAAACTAATCAAAAGATTTATGATCAACTTAAATACTACAGAGAAAGTCATTAAGTACTTTATAACACTATGTTTATTTCACATAAATGTAAATCTTATAATTCATATGTAATTAATGATTAAAAATCAATTTTTTTATGTGTTATAAACTTTACTTGAATTTTAAAAATTCCATATGATAAGCGAAAAACTTATTAATTCAAATTTACTTTAAACACAGAGTAAACTATTCTAATTGCATACTCATTCTTCCTAACATTACATGTCACTTCTCACTTGTCAACATCAGAAATGGTCTATTATGGTGTACAAATTAAGTCCATTATGACCTTAATAACTCTAATTGTATTCTATCACGATCGTAATCAAACTCTGGAAAAGTCAAATGAATATTGTATGTTTGTAATTTTGTGATACAATATTGTCACCGGTGTGTTCCTGATGCATCCTACCAAATTAAAAACAATCTATTCACGTCATTCTTTAAGTGCTACATATTTTATACATCAAAGCTTGACAAAAATACAATATTATTATTAGCTTCAAAAACATCTTATCAGCCGTTCCACCGTCCAATAGATCTTCATGCTTGATGCGTCCTTTTTTTTAATTAATAATAGATTTTATTAATATAAACAATTAATATTATTAATTAATTAAAAATTACTTTAAAAATAAACAATATTTTATGATATATAATAATTCATAATTGAAAGAAATTATAAAATAATTTACACAATCAATTATTTAATTAATTTTTTAATAATAACAATAGTGATATACAATTTCATTACGATACATAAGTCACGATTTATTAAGTTATTTCATTACAAACGTTGGTAAGCTAATACTAGTCCGTTTTATTTTGTTGATAAAGAAAATTAATCCATTTTAGGCGGGTTAAATTTCTCTTTTTCTTTTGAAATAGGGTTAAATTTCTCTGTAGTTCTAAATTAAAAAAACTCCAATAATAGAAAAGACAAAGATACAACAGGCTTGTGTCATGCATGTGTGAGACCCACTTGCACTGAAGAGGATCTCCACTCGTTTTATGTCACTAACCTCGAAATTGTGTTCACCAGCATGATTTTAACTAAGACAGTAGATTAATTTAACGCTTCTAAGTGTGCTTATATATTTATTTTCCTTCATAACATATTTAACTTTTGTTTAAATTTTAAATTTTCATCAACCAATAATTTTTTTTTACCGAAATTAACAAATACACAAATGTCGCTTGAAATTCAAATGCAAATTAATCAAGATGGCCAATATGAATATAAACTAGTTTTATCTCTTAAAAAAAGTAATCAAAATTGCATTTGTCTACCATGATTTATTATTCCAATTTACATTTTTTTTCAAACTATAAATTTCGATAACAAAATCAAAAGGCATAAGTTGTGTATCTTATTGGAATTCAAACAAGCCGAAGTAAACAGATAATTAATTAGTTGATTGTATCCAGTATTGGTGGTTGATATATTAAAGCCTCACCCTCATCTATAGCCCGTGACATCACAACAGGCATCCAAATTTAAAAATGATCAGGCCGAGTGTTTGTTGGAGCTCATAAGGGGTGTAAAGGTAGCAGTAATTACCAACAAACACAAGCAAAATAAAATTGTTTTCTTTCATTTTAATTTGCTCTACATATTTGTTATGATAAACTCCCACAGTTATGTCATATATATATATATGTTTGACAAAACTATTATCACTTCTTTGTACACTATAGCACCCATTTTCTAGTGGTTTCTAGGTCTGGTCCAGCAGAAAATATGTGTTGGAGTGTTAAAACATTAATGGTATCTTGATTTAAGATGAATGAATTTAACCTGGGTGAGAGATCTATTGGAAGGAATTGAAGGAGAACTAAGTACGACCTTGGAGGAAGAAATTGAAATCCTATTGGATCAAAAAAAGATTAAAAAAAATGAATAGTTAAATTTATCGTATTTGACCAATATAACTGAAAAAAGAAAGGTTTAATTGTGATCTCTTTGTTGTTATAATATACCATAATGCCTAGAGCGAATTGATAACACTGCTTTGGAGCCTTCGATCAAAACACACATTATCTATAAGAAAGAAATAACAAATTTATGATTTGAAAGAAAAAAAAAGGAGGTTAATCAAAGTTTGAAAGATGAAGTCGTAATTAGAAAGAAAAAATATTACCTCATGAAGGAGAAATTAAAAAGAGGTTTTGAAATATGCAGAAGATTTGAACAGAGAGGAAAATTGAACTAAAAACAAAAGAACTTTAAGAAAAATGAAAATGAATGGATGTATAAAGAGAAAACAAAGAGGGAAGCAATATTTATGAGAGAAAGATCAATGTCGTTGAAACATCTTCAATGTTCTCTTACAAAAACTTTCCTTGATGTGTCTTTGATTCACTGAAACAAATGACAAGAGAGTAAAAATTGAAGCAAGAATAAAAATATAAGCGTCTTATTAAAATTAGAAAACGTATATTCGATGTTTTAGATAAGTTGTATTAAGAATTGATCTAGCAGAAAAGACTTTCTAAATAACTAACTAATTTAGAAAGTGTTATAAAAAATTTCACAAGTTGTCAAAAAACATCAATATTACAGACCGGTCTTACTAAAAATTGATCTAGTAAATATTTTGTTGGTCCATTCTTAAAACAACCAATATATAAAGTCTTGATATAGAAATACGAATATAAAAAATTGTAAAGGACATTCACAATATTCTAGATTAGTTGTTAAAGAAATTATTTAGAAAATGTATCGATTTTAGTAATAAAAAAAATTACATTGATTCTATAACTACTGATATACATTGTCTCCTTAATATTAGAAAATTGTTGTTACCTCAAATATTATATTTCTTTTTCAAGAAGGAATGTAAATTTCTAATGTAAATATAAATATATATATATATATATATATATATATATATTAACGTCTAAATTTAGAATAATAATGACCTTTTTTCAAAAAAATAAAATAATAATAATTTATTATATTTTCAAAAAAGAGTTTTTTTTTCTGGATCAGAAATCATGAATTTTTTTAAATTTAATAAATCAGAAATTAATTTCACTTATAATATATAAGTGATATTGACCTAAAATATCTTTGCATACCTAAAAAAAATTAAATACAAATTTTCTGACTAAATTTTAAAAAAGAGTTAATTACACACTGGTAACCCTAAAAAAAAAAAAGGATTACACATACGTAAATAGTGAAACCCAATAACAGCCAGCACGGCACTAATATTGTAGTCATTGTCATGAGAAACAACAGGCATAAGCAGAACAAGTTGGATATATGATACAGTAATTTTATTTGAATTCCAGAAAGGAAAGAAAGAAAAATTTCAACAGATAGATGATTGGTACATTAATATTATTGATGGCGGCATGGATCAGAAGTGGTTTATTGGAAGCATAGGGGAAGTGCGAAGAAGTTGATAAGCAGAGGGAGAACGCTTAACACAGGCACAGCTGCCATGAGTTTCATCAGAATCCATTTCCATCAAGACCTTGTAGAAGACATCAACGTGGCAGGGAAGGGCCAAAGGGCCTTGGCTGTTGTAACCATACTCAGACTCAGCTTCTTCGAGCAACATCTTGAACAAGGGGTGGTTTGCGTACTCGGTTTTGATGACAAACCTTTGCATTTGGGGTCCAACATACACCGAGAAGCAACCTTCGGGAGCCACAATAGTACTGCTTTTGTTCGTGTTCTTGTTTGCCGCCCAGTTACGACTTGGCCATGATTTGCTTCTCATAGTATTAGTATTTGTATTAGTATTAGTATTGAGGGAAGAACTTACCTCCTTGCGGCCTCGTCCTATGGACTTGCATCGCTGCCATGTTTTGGTTATCAGCCCTCCACCTTTCTTATTCCCTTTTCCCTTCTTAGTACTCTTCATCTCATCAACATCATCCATTTGATTATTTATTTCAAACAAACTATATATACTGATATAGCTTAGATAATTTGGAAGGAAAATGAAAATTAATTAAGGAGGGCGTTTGAGAAAGATCGATGGATGTCAACCCCTGTCGTAAACCAAATAAAACATGGCTTTACTCCTTGGCCTCATTGTGTTACTCATTTTTATTTCTACGTTCGTCTGTGCGAGCTGTGATCTGAGCAACAAAGTTAAAGAGTGACAAGACTAAAAATCAACAAGAAAGAGGATATTCTAAAAGGGAGGGTTGGTTCATGGTAAGATCAATCCAAGAGGCTATATAATATAAAACTACGGGAAGAAGAGATGATCGAGAGGTTAATTAGGGTTGATCACTTCACAGGTTGTTTTCTGCGCCAGGCGTCTTAAACCTGGTAAAGACTTGGCAAATGGCATGCCCAACCCCGCCACCTGTTGCCCATTATATAAACCCTCTCGGGCTAATGCTACATACATTAATTATTTCTAGTGGACCATCCACCATTTGTCAACGCTACAATTTCTTTCCTTCAATTATTATATTCAATGCCTACACTGACATCTAGGGTCCAGTTTCTATGTACGAGATAATTTTATTATGACTGCTCATTTTTTCTATGTACGAGATAATTTTATTATTACTGCTCATTTTTCTGATTCCTTCAATTTCCTTTCCTTTCATTTAAAACATACATCTATTTTCTCTCTTCTTTCCTAGCTAACACACTCTTCCAATAACGTGTAAGGACATGTAAGTATGTAACACACGTCAACCAAACAGACAACTAGTTCTTATCTATATTTCTCTATTCTTATCTTTTTTTCAGTCCCCCAGTTGAAACTTTCCTTAATTAAATTCTATACTTATGATTCCAATTACAACAACTTCGTAATATTCTTATTTATATATTGTACCGTAAGGGGCTCACCGAGTACTCGGTCATAGCCAACCAACTACTCATGATGCACACACGTTCGTACTGGATGATACTCAGCAGTTATCAGCTCGGTAACTACTGTCAGTATAAAGAAAGGAGGAAAAAGGTAAGTGTTATTTAACATCATTATCAAACTCTTATGTATTAACTCGTTAATTCTTATGAGTTTGTTTATCTTTTGTGAATGAATTCATGTGTAATTTATTTTTTTGTAAACTCTTGAATTTATTATAGAGTCAGCAAATTAAAAAAATTGATCAAAATACGAGTCATTATAGGTTATTTTTTATGCATTTAAAGTTCAACATACCTCCATTTGGTGTGTTGTTCCTAAATTGAAAAACTCTTACCTCCAATAATACCAAATTCTTGTTCTCCAACAACATTAAATCCTTGATGGGAATGTTTTACCACTACTATTACCTCCACAATTTATTATTATCTAATAGAGATGTATTAGTAGACTTGGTTATTTAAGTATTTTGGAATATATGATTTACAATTTTACTTTATTATGTTGTTGAAATATTTAATTTATATGTATTTTATTATTATTTTTATATGAAAGTAGACTCTTACGAGTCTATAAGTTAAGTCTATGGAGTTCTCATGAATTTTTGTAAACTTTCGAGTTTGATAACCTTACTATTTAGTATAGAGAATACTCACCTAAATACCTATTGAGTTAAGCAGGACTTGGTAAAAACATTTGGTGTTAAAAGGAGGACCTAGGTTACTCTTGTCACTTGGCCTTGATTGAGGGGTTGTTTCTAATAGTCACAAAGTCCTACATCATTTATGAATCGAGGTCAAGAATCATTTATAAATACCTTATTCTCTCAATTGAGACACCTTTTATTAATGACAAAATTGTCTTGGTCCAGCGAGAACCTAAACGTATAATTCGGATATGAGAACCCTAACAATGTTCTTATCCCTGAACTTAGCCACCTACTGACGTTTTGGTCCTTGAATTTAACTATGTACTGTCACTTTGATCCTTGAAAGCATGCACTTTCAAATTTTCAATTAAGTCTCATGTTATATGTAAATTATTAGCATAAATGTTATAATATTTCCTTACTTTTATTCTTCATCACTCATATTTTTCACCTTCCTCTTACCAATTTTCCAATTAAATTATACTATCAATATGATATTAGTTTATGAGTGATTACATAGAAGTAGTTAGCGGCTAACTTCAGTATGATGCTAACAAGATTCTATAAAGTTCCAAACCAGATTTTCTACCCAAATGAAGTTATTATCTTACTCCTACTGGTGTCAAATATAAGAAAAAAAATATTTTTTTCTCGATCTCAAATATAAGAAATTTTAACTAATTTTACCTTATTTAATGCTATATACTATCTTTACAATATCTTTCATTTAATTGAAGTATTAGTTTCAATGACTTCTCTTTATTCCTGATATCAAGTTGGAAATTTTTTTTTTTATTGAAATTGATGTAATTGAATGTGGTTAACTAACATTTTTAGTTAGTGTGAATTAGTTTTTTTTCTTATATTTGAGACCGAAGGAAGTATATGTTATTAATTTGTGTAGAATGTTAAATTAATTAATTAATTAATCTATTTTATGGAATTACATTAATAACAAAAGACAGTAAAAAACATGAGAATCATGGAAGGAAGATAAATAAAAGTGTTAGAATCATTTCCTCAGTCTATGCAGTTTTCACATAAGTGTTCAAGGGTTGGATATTAAAGGACATGATCCCTTGGTGGCATGTGAAGCATGTACCATTTTTCATTTTGTTGATCATGTTTGGAATGTAAAGAGTGAAAAATTTTAAGGATGGAGGAAGAGTAAGTAGTAGGGGTGGCATAGGATCAATATGATCCATGGACACAAATCGATAATCAAAGTGAAAGGATCAAGCATATCAGAAAATGTAAACAACAAATTTTGTTTTCATTAACTACTACCGCAAATTATATATAGACATCAAAGAATTTTAAATGTAATGGTTACTTGAAAGTGTTGAGAAGTTATTTGAAAAAACTTAATTGAATAAAATGTAAATTCTTAAAGAAACTAGACAACGTTTATTAAGAAAAAAGAAGCTTTTTAAAGATATGTTATTTTCTATTGAAGTTTATGTTCTAGTTGAATAAATGACGAACTTTGCATACAAATGGTGGATGTGAAAGTCAAGATGAACTACAAAAGCATGAAAGATGAATGCAAAAAATATGAGGGATATAGAATGGAAGTAAAGAGATATGATAATGTATATGCTAATAATTTATGTGCAGCGTGAAACTTAATTAAAAATTTAAAAGTACATTCAAGAAGAAAATGACATTACACATTCAAATTCAGAAACAAAAATATCAACAAGTAATTAAGTTCAAACACTAAAATAACAATAAATTATTTAGTTTAAAGAGTAAATTTAAAAAGTTAACAATTTTCAAAACTGACAACCTAGTCCATTGACAATATGATGATAAATTAATCTCATTGAATAAGCAACACACTTGACATTTTTTTCGACGACAATTGGGATCAGAGGTGCTACGTGGGTACGGACTTTTTGAGTTAACTGATAGAACTTAATGATAGAATGAAATTTTTGGACCTTTTACACATTCCGAAACTAAAATGTAATTTTCTATCTTTCAAGAACTAATCAGTTATCGCTTTGCACTTTCAACGACCAAGATAGGTATTTACCTTGACTAAAGAATGACCAACTTTAGATTTTCAATAACTAACGAGAAAAAAAAATATGCACTGATAGTGTAAATAGTTTTATACATTTATTCAATCGTAAGTCACTGTATATGATAAGTTTATTGACTTTTTAAAATAATTCAAATGTTTATTTTGTGATTGAATAATAATATAAAATGATAACCAAATTATAATACAAAGATATACATTCAATATGACAAAAGCTAAGTAATCAACTTGCAACTTTCATGAACTAAATTATGAATTAAGTCTCTGTAATATGGTTAAGAAAAAGCTTACTTTTTTTTATTCGTATGTTGAAGATAAAAATTGTTATAATAAAAGTGAGGAAAGTAAGAAAATATGGAGATGGAGGGTGGTATTGTGATTGGGATGATTTGCTGATGAGTTGTTTTTGGTATTGGGTTTCATTATTAGTGGAGAAGAATCTAATATGTTTGTCTTTGTTCTGTCCACTCCACGCCACCATGGCTAATTGGCTATCATTTCCCTTTGTGTTTCTTTCTAAAAATAGAGAATAGAATAGAAGCACTAATAATAAATAGTAACTCTAATCAACTAACACGGTTGCTCTGCTGTGTCTTTGCAGTGAATTTCATTGTAAAAAGCTGTTTTTTTCTCTGATTGGGGATAGGATAAATGGGTTGCTTTTCATGTTTCGACTCGAGTTCGAGTTCGAAGGAGGATTACAATCTCCGTCCTCGGCACCAACCCAATCAGCCTCTCCCTTCTCAGATTTCAAGATTGCCCTCTGCTAAGTATACTATTCATTCATTATCAATACCCAAATGAATTGATTGATTCCATTAATTAGTAATTGTTTTGTTTGGATCCACAACACAACACAAGTCAAATGAAAATGAATTGCAGGAGCAGACAGGTTACGGTCGAGAAGTAATAGCAATGGAGGTTCCAAAAGGGAACTGCCTCCTCCCGGCATCCAAATTGCTGCTCAAACATTTACTTTCCGTGAACTTGCCGCTGCAACTAAAAACTTCAGGCCAGAGTCCTCTGTAGGGGAAGGTGGTTTCGGAAGGGTCTACAAAGGCAGGCTTGAAACCACTGCTCAGGTAAAAAAAAAAGAAAAAAAAAAACTATACAGTTTTTATGATTATTTCATGTTTGCAGGGATTGAAATGCTTAACCTTTCGCACCACTAAACTAAAGTGCTGTCAACTCTCTTTTCCAACCAAAGTGAGTCCTAACATTTGATCATTTAGTTGTACAGATTGTTGCTGTCAAACAGTTAACAAAAATGGTCTTCAAGGTAATCGGGATTTGGAACACCAGAATGAAAATAGCTGTTGGTAATGCAAAAGGATTAGAATACCTTCATGATAAGGCAAATCCTCATGTCATCTATAGAGACTTCAAGTCATCTAACATATTACTTGATGAAGGATACCACCCAAAACTTTCTGACTTTGGTCTTGCGAAGCTTGGTCCTGTTGGTGACAAATCACATGTTTGTACCCTTGTCATGGGAACTTATGGTTACTGTGCTCCTGAGTATGCTATGATTGGACAGCTGACTGTGAAGTCTGATGTATATAGTTTTGGAGTGGTCTTCTTAGAGCTAATTACTGGCCGTAAAGCAATTGACAGCACCCAGCCCCAGGGAGAACAGAATCTTGTCAGATGGGTTTTCCTCTATTCTTTCTCTTGTCATTTTAATTAGTTAGTTTGGCAAGCATAAACTGTTGTAGAAAAAAATGGAGAGGTAACTTCAGTTTTATATGTATGTTTGTGCAGGAACGTTCACTTTTTAACGACTGCAGGGGTGATTTCCCATGCGGGGTCTTTCCCAGGCTCTTGCCGTGGCATCAATGTGCATTCAAGAATCAGCTGCAACGCGTCCTCTGATTGGAGATGTGGTGACAGCCCTCTCTTACCTGGCCAACCAGGCATATGACCCCAATGGCTATAGGGGATTAGGGGGATTAGGGGGTCTAGTGATGATAAAGGTGGAAGAATATTGAAAAATGATGGGACTTGGAAGGATCCGAGAAAGATGGTTTAAACAGAGATCCTGATAGAGAACGAGCTGTGGCGGAAGCCAAGATGTGGGGAGAGAACTTGAGACAAAAAAGAAAACAAAGTTTGCAGCAGGGAAGTCTTGATGGTTCTAATGCTTAGTTTCTCAGCTCCGTATATTACATCTTGTGTTGCTTAGTTTTCTGCCTTGAGGCTGTGGAAGCTGGAAGAAAATATTGGGAGCTGATCTGGAGCAACAATTCAAACAGCCATTTAGGCCATATACTAGGTTCTAATTTCTTTAGAATCTGCCTAGTAGCCATTCTTGCAATGGCTGCAATATGAATGAAGCTCATAACAAAATCTTTTCTAACGTAACCTTTTAGGCACTTTGTTTTCCCTTGTTTCTTTACTGTTCTTTCTGCCTCCTGAACTCGAGCATAATGGAGACTGTACATTATGTCAGAATCGCTGCAGTAAACATGCACAGACAAAATTCTTCTCCCATGTGTTTATGGTAATCTCAGTATCAGTTATAAGTGTCACAAACTAATTTGTAATAATCGTAATTAACATAGCCTACTTCGGCTTAAGTGGATAATTATAATGTCTTTCATTCGTAAGTGAAAGAGTCTGTAACAATTGCCGTTTCATGATCATATGTGAACATAATAGGACAATTTCGATCATATGTGAACAAAGGTAAATTAGGCGTCCTACTAATTGCCTATATTGATCAAATGAGATAGTTTTGACCCCTCAGTAAGACTAAAATGGTTTTGCTACGTGAAGTCGAATTTCCTGTATGATGTCCAAGCCACCTCAACACCTTGGAAAATTTTGAGTTTGCCTTAGTTTTTCATGTGAAAATAAGGGTGAAAATAATCCTTGAAGCGGTTAATAGTTGCTTGATCATTCTTAGAAATGATGAAGTTATCTACATATACTAGAACTACGGTGTGCAACTCCTGTTTTTGCAAGAAAAAGGACTAATCCGACAGTGATTGTTTGAACTGATACTAGTTTAGTGCAGCAGTCAACTTAAGGAACAAACACCGAGGATCTAGCCTTAGCCCATAAATACTTGTATAATTGCCACTCCATTCCAAGATGGTGAATGTTGAGGTCAGGCGGCAACTTCAAGTACACCACCTTCTTCCCCTGAAAGCATGCATTATGGACATCCATCTTGTGTACTAGTAATTCCTAGTCTCTTGCATTTGCTAATTCTAACTTGTATGGTCTCCATTTTCTACAATTGGGGAAATGTCTTTGTATAATCAATCTCTTCCATTTTATGATTTCCAAGAATAACCAGTTGTACTTTATACCTTTCTATGCTCGTATCATAATTATGCTTAATTTTTTAGATGCACATAGAGCCAAGTGCTTTCTTATCAAAGGGTGTAGGTGTCATCGTTTGAGTTTCGTTATTTTCAAGGGTATGTATCTCATTTTTCATAGCCTCCCTCCATTCTTTGTATCTCTTGCGGCTTTAGCATAAGTAAATGGCTTTTTTTCTTACAAAAAAGACCAAGAATAAAAGGGCATGCAAGAGAAAAATTGTCACAATTCACATACTGAACATACTATTAATAAAGATGAATGATTGGATGAGCTTATTCTTTTAGTGGTGTTAGTAAAAAAGATCACGCAAACAAGTTGAAAAATAAGAATAAAAGTGAATATTAATCTTTTAGTGGTGTTACTACAATAATTTATAAAGAAATACAAAAAAAAAAAATCTTTACAAACTGTAAATTCTCATTTTTTTGTAACTAAATAATGAATATTAATCTTTCATATGAAAAGAATGATATGATTAACGACTTTTTGACCAAAAAGCGGGTATGCAGCACACAATTATATATATCAATAGTTGAGTATTGATGTCTTTTGTTATGAATGAAAAGATAAATTTAGTATAATTAAAAACTTCAATGATTATATTGAATTTTTCTGCAAGTACCAAACTTAATTACTTAGAAGTGTTAAATAATAGTTTAAAAGTTTTCTTTTGAAATTCTCTTAATTAATTCTTATTTGCTTACATGCATGATTCAACGCAATATTAACTTGGTCTACATGCGTCAATAGGAACAAAAATAACTGGCTATATAGTTTTTCTCTGTTAAATACAAATGAGGTGGGTTGGTGGTGCCTTTTATTGTATTGGGAAGGTGCTATTATGGTCTATTTCCCCAACTTTTGTAAACTACAATTTTGATACCTGGTGCCTACGAACAGATGTTATTTGCTTTGGCCGCTAAATGAAAGTTAAAAGTTGGTTATAGATTAAAGCTAAAATTTAAAATAACTCTACCTTTTTTATGAGTGGTGGTCAAATCTTCTTTTTAGTAAGTGTTGCTAATTTGCTATGGTATTAATTACTTGATTATATACTAATGTTAATGGACAGGGATAGTCCTTGTACTCTAACTTCTAAAGTATTTTTGCTTCATATATATATATATATATATATATATATATATATATATATATATATATATAAACTTATTGGCAGATTCAAAAGCACCTACTTTAATCATTGTCCAAAAAAATGTTGTTTAAATAATAAGCTTAGAGACATTGGTTAAATTGTGCGGTTTGGTATCTAGGCCAACTTAGGGCATCTTGGGTGTATTTTTTATTTTAAAGAGACGATGCTATGAAATTAAGGATCAGTCATCAGTGAAGACAGGTTATAATTAAAACAACTGGATTTTTCTTTTTCGGTATATAGTCCTGAATCTTCTTGTTTGATTGACGATTGTTGCATTCGATCGACTATGTTGCATTATTAAACATATAGTTAAATTAAAATGAAACATAGCATGCATTGTGGCCGGAATATTTTTATATCTTTAATTTCTTCCTATTCGATGGCAACAGTGACCATAAACTGTCGACAAAGTATCTATAGCTGCTATAGAGTGAAGAATTTTACACTATGTCATGGCTTTATGAGATATTATATATAATTAAAAAGAACTCATGCAATGCATTTACTGTATATTAAATTTTTTTTTTACTGCATATATTAAATAATGGTATTGACTTGAAATATGTCTGTTTCTTATGATTTCTCTTTCATCTCCATTCCCTACATTTTTTTATGATTTCTTTCATTACGTTGAAATTATTATTACTACAAAAAGTGGCAGTGCATCGCACGGGACAATATTGTCACGTACAAAAGTTATTTGAAATAATTTTGTAGAATAATTAAATGTATAAAATAAGAATAAAATAGTTGTATAATTATATGGAGATTATTAGTAGTACTTATGATCTAATTTTTTTTACTTGATATAAAGATTTAGAAACTATATAGCTGTAATTATAAGAAAATGAAATCTGAATATTAATTTCACAAAAAGTGAAATGTTTCAAATTTATAAAAGAACATAGGCAAAACACAATATGTGTATAGTTATAAACAACATTAACTAAAAAATTATTATTAGCAACTTATTTAGATTAAATTAATTGTAAGAAAATTCTTTATAAACAACATTTAAAGAATTTTCATTCACCCATAAAAATTTAAAGAATTTTCAATCTGGGAAGTCGTAATTGAAAAATTACAACATATAATTATTCATTAAATAAAATATGTACGAGAAAGATAAATTTTAACACGTTTAAATAATTATTGACTTTGATTTATTATCATTGCAAATTAAACAAATATAGAAAATCGTCTCATGGCTTTGTGGCCTGAAGATATGATCTGAAACTATCAGAGCGCGAGTTTGAGGGTGACACTGGATAATGAATATAGAAAGTTATTTAGGTTCAAATTTAAAATGAATTATCTTTAAATTGGGATTACTGTCAATATTGCAACAAAAAGTTTATTATTATTATTATTTGGACTAAAAATAAAAATAATAATAAAGAGTATTATAAGAACTAACATATAAATTTCTCACAATATTCTTTTATACAGGGCCTATATAGTTTCAACTAAAAAAATATAATTATATTTGATTAATTAACTGTTTTTTGTCAACACGTTAAAAATATTGTCACTTCTTTAGCTGGATTAATTAATATATGAGAATAAAATTAAAATTACTTCATTGATTTTTTAAAAGGACAAATAAATTGAAATACTGTTAAAAAATTAATAAATATTTTGAAATATGGATCAATGCAACAAAGTTGTTTCGCAAAATTAAAGTTTCCATTTCCCGTTTAGTATTATGGTGACTTTAGTATTATGCAGTACTAGCTAGTTTTGTAATACAGGTATATACATCTAGATGTATCTTTGACTCTCATATATCTTATTTCCTTGTTGGTTTTTTATCATTTATTTTTAAGTATACTAGCTTGTTAAAATTAATTATAATGATATTTTATTATAAATGTTAATTTGTCTTAGAATTTAAGTTTTAAATAGAATTGGTCTTTGATATGGTTTCCAATCTTTTATAACCAAGCAAGCAAAAAAATCATCTTTCTTGTCTTCTTTATTTTAAACACAAAGCTAAATAATATATTGTAAAATTAAAATTGTATATTAATAGCGCATTAAAATAAAATGTCGAGGAAAAGGTGCTTAAGTGTTTTTCTGGTCAATCGAAAAAAAGAAGTGTTTTTCTCTGGAGAAACTATAATCATCATTTAACACATACAAGAATTAATTGTTAATGTTAAGCAAGTAAACATGCATCAAATAATTAATTGTATGAACCTGTTGGTCAATTATCTCGTTGATTACTGTTTTGTCAAAGCGTTTTGTAATTCTTAATGAAAGAAAAAGTCAAGCATGATTGATGCACAGTGCGAAATGCATTCAATGGTTAGATTAAAATTCAAAGATAGAATAGGTAGCTACAACTTAATGGAAGAGATTAAAAGTAGATAGTGGTGTGGGTCATGGCCATCACAAAATGATAACAACATACATGCATGCATGCAATTAGACTGCGCAATCGTTAGGTTCATCGCTTTTCTCCTTCTCCTCACTGTTTTCTTTGCTCTTCTTTCCTTGCTGCTTTTCCTCCAGACCAGTTTCTATAACAACAGTTTTCAGTGGCGCTAGCGGTGCCTTCTTTTCCATAATTTTATCAACCTTCTTATTTCCATTCCGGTAAATGGCATAAAGCAGCATCTGAAGTAATCCCAGTGCAAAACCAAGTACATTTGGAAGCTGCACGTTCAATATTTACAACACAAGAAAAATAAGAACAAAGATTTTGTCAATGTTTAATTCATTAGATGTACGAGTAATAAATTAGTTATATTAGAAAAATAATAATACTTACAGCAATGCATATGTCCTTGAGAAAGAGACCATAACCAAACCACATTATGGCACTCAATGTGAGGGTGAATGACAAATTGAAAGGCATAAACTCAACACTCTTTGTCCGAACAACTTGTGCCTGCATGCATAACACAAC
This sequence comes from Glycine latifolia, assembly GCA_013407115.1. Taxonomy (NCBI): domain Eukaryota; kingdom Viridiplantae; phylum Streptophyta; class Magnoliopsida; order Fabales; family Fabaceae; genus Glycine; species Glycine latifolia. The sequence continues at coordinate 40,637,034 of CM023958.1, forward strand.
ACGAGAAAATAATAATATTAATTAGTTTGAAAGGGAGTGCAGTACGTAGTGAATAGAGATTTATATATATACCACAATGCTTAGTGGTGCTGCAAAGACGCTAATCGAAAGGGAAACACATATCCATCCAAGGACTTGGACACGAAGGGAACCATGCACAGCAAAATGTGTGACTACGAGGATCAGAGCAAAGGCGCCCACATTCATTGCGAAAAATAGCTTTAAAGTTAAGTTCTGCATAATGAACAACTAAGTATATATTAGAAATTGGGATGGATAAGCTCAATTTATATATTGATGGTTAAGGTTGTATATATAGATCATACCCTAGCATCCTTTGTCGCATAGGTAATGTACAAGATGATGTAGATGACCTCTATGACACATCCGAATGAGTTAATGGTTAAGAGAAGCATGGCGTCTTTTTTTAGTAAAGCATAGTACAACCAAAGCATGGAACTGAACAATGCCACCAGGTAAGGCAGTGACTGAAAGCCCTCTGTCGATTTCTTTTTGAATATTCGGTAAAATGTTGTTCTGCAATATATATTCATTAACTAAAATCAGAATCCCTTACTTTTCTATTTTGTTTCAAAATGCCATTAATTAAGTGGAAGTGAGAAGGGTTGATGCACGCATAGTACTTACATTGGAGCCAAGAATACCAAGAACGAAATGACGTTACCTATGCATCATAAAAAGAAAATATTAATTATTTTTCTTAAACTAGAACAAGTGTTTAAAGGTTAATGGATGACATATACACGAAAAGTGTAGTGGTATATAATAAAGTTATATGATTAGAAAAGAAAAAGGACTGAGGTGAGCACATCAGTCCTCGTCATAAGGATTTTAATCTCTAAAGTGACTAAGTATAGAGTAAGCAAGTCAATGTTGTTGGTTTAAATTAAAGTAAAATAAAGCTTCTTGCGCATATGCATGGTTAATGACAAAATAAAAAACATAAATATATAAAGAATGTGGTAAATAAGAGAAATAGTATTATTTGTACAATAACATTAGCAGTTTTAATTTATCCTACCCAGCATGCCGAAGGCAAATGCCAAAGTATTGTGGCTGATTGCCATGTTCTCTAGTTTCTTCTGACTTTGGGCAACCACAAGTAGCTACACAAGAAGTAGAAACCTTAACTTTCTTCCGAAAGTTCAATCCCTAAATCTCATGCAGGAACTGACGCTTGCTGAGGATCTCTTTACCAAGCTCAATATATATATATATATACATAAGCACAATGGACAAGTGTAAGCAATTAAAAATATGGCAAAAAGTATCTGCAAATTAAAATATACCAAACGTACGTACGGGAAGGTGGGATCACCGTTTTTTTCCACAATATTCAATACGACATGATACGGTATAAACTTGGGAGATTCTTGCTTTCGTCATTGTTTTTTTATTTTGGAGGGGGAGGTCTCAACTGATCATCACAAGTTGCAAGATTCTTTTAATTACTGAGATGGTGCAAAACTAGGGGTATGGGTACGGTAAAGTAAAGTAGGTACCAACTAGAAATTTACCTTTAGGATTAATTATTTTGGTTAACTGTAAACATGTATATATCAATTTTAATTTCTTTTAAAATTAAGGACACTTTCTATAGTTGGAGAATCATGGCAGAACCGACACATTGGTAGAACTAGGCAAATGCTGTGAATTGAGATAATCATCAATGTTTAGCGAGACACATGATAATAGAGCAACTGGTAAACATGGGTGATGAGGAGGCATCGGTATCCCAAACACTTCTAAATACCTAGCTAGCTAAGCCATTTCTCAGTGATATTCTATTTTGTCTCTGATGATCATCATCATTAAGTTATATATGATAAACTTCCTACGTGTTGTCCATTTCTATTTCTTTGTCTCAGCCCGAGCAAGCTGTTTCCATTCTTAAAAAAAAAAAAAATGTTCCTTAAAACAAAAGAAAGAAACAAAGAAATTGTAGAATTTCGTGTGCCTGAGGCTTACAGTTTCCTCACCTTAATTTCAAGCCTTCCACAATTTTCTCATATTGAGTTTGAGCTAGATGCATGTTTAATGATTGAGTACATATGTTTAACGCATGCTTGTTACAAATCATCCATTCCTCCTAGGTCGATTTAAAATTTGAACCTCACGTACTTTACACTTAGTTTCTTCAACTTAAAAAAAAAATTATGAATGTTAACCAACACTCGATCTTTCCGCAATAGTTAGGAAAAAGTAACTAATGTTACTTTAACTTTATTTTAGTAACATTAATTTAAACTAATGCTAACTTTAATATAGTTGCATATACCAATAACCAGGTAACATTATATGATGCGTGAAAAAATCGAAGTCTAGCAATACATATGCATGAAGTTAAGTGCACACACTTGAATGTGTAATTTCTTCTTTATAATTTAATTATATATATATATATATATATATATATTTATTTATTTTTCATCAGTTTAAACATTCTCATTCTTTCCCACGCTTCATACCCCCATTTCTTCTCTCTTAAGGTAAGGTAAAGGGCCAGGCATGGTGGATTAGTTATGCAATAATGTAGAAAACATTTATTAGCATCCATTAATAAAAAGCATGATGCGCAAAGTATAGAGCTTGTTACAAATACAATTAACGAGAGGCGCTTAATTTGTATTTGACCCTATAAGAGAGCATGATTCGTATGTAGAGGAGGAATATAGAGATATGATCAACTTGAAAGGAGCAACATGGGCGATATGTTAAAGAAATGGACATATGGGTCCTGTTAATGGAGAAATATAGACGGTTCATATATTTAATGTATTTTTCTCAAAATTTTCAGCTGTCCTTTTCCACCATCAATGGGAGAGACTTGCATGTTTGTTTAAAGTTTGTTAATTAGCATCATGAGCACCGTTTTGACGCAGAAAGCTGATTTACTCAGGTTCACTAATCATGCTTTACTTTCAGAACAGGGGTTAAGGAAGAATATTATAAATTAATGACGAACATATTGAATTTTGTGATGTCAACAGTAACACGCAGCCTTTCATTTAGTGGTCGGCACAGATCAGTTAAACTTGTCGCGTCCACCATAAGTATCTTGATACCAGAATAAAATCTGGGGCTACAGTGAAACAAGCATGAATGATGCACGATGCTTTTTTCGCTGTAAATGAATCGATCGTGATTTTTCAAAGAATAAAATCAGCGGTTACTAAATAATACTAGTACCTAGCTAAGAAAAAAGTGAGCATTAAAAGTCAGAATAGCTCAGCGAATCCTGCATATCCGACTGTAAACAAAAAACATGAGAAGGTTTATTATTTACACTAATAGCAATGTATATATGTTTACTTTCCCTTAGCGCACCACCACCATCGGTTAGGTTACATGCTAGCTAGTTAGCTTGTACCACTGCCACTGGCTTGGCTCATTCGTCTAAGTAAACAAAGACACAATATAGGAGCTAGCTAGAATGCACTATACTATATACTATCCTATATCTGGTACAAAAACAAATGATTAACAAAAGCAACATGGTGGCCACATGTCTATAGTCAGTGACGCAGCACACTGGTCTTCTATACTACGAATTGAATTAGGTATACACCGCCAAGCAACTTCCCAGTCACTATCCAGTTAAGTCTTTGATATTTCAATTATATCAGCATGGGGGAGTATTTACAAGAGTTTACTTAGGCTCTTGGTCCGCTTTTTTATAACTTTTGATTAATTTTTGCAATAAATTTTTTTTTTTTACTTCTTTCAGTTAAGTTTTACATTTAATCTTATGAATACACTCATTTAAGAAGAATCGCCACACATGCAAGGCTTAAATATATGTATAGGAAAAACATTACATTTTAACAACATTTTTATGTCATCATTTAATGTTATTAGTTGATAGGAAGAGAATAAAACCAAAAACATCTTTAAAGGATTAAAATCAAAACAAAAATCTTTAAAACTAAAAAAAAAAAAACTATTTTATAGGAACTACAATGTTATTATTTAAGCTTTTGCAACTTGAAAATATATATGCAGATTGTAGCAATCCTATTTTTTCATAGTTATGTAATTTTGATCCTAAACTTGAAAAGTTATAGGATTGTAAGTTTAAATAAACTTATGAACTAAATGCTCTCAACTCAATATCTTCCAAAACTAGGTTGACGCGAATTTCGTGTTTGATGAGGAAAAGAAACATGTCATTCCAATTATTGCATCTCTAATTATAGCATTTAGAATTTGAAGAAAAAATTAAAAAATGGAAGGAGGGAATTGAAGAGATTATAAATGACACAGATCGAGGAGCATAATTTTAGGAGGGGAAAAAAACCACCCATAAGTATGCTAGATAAATAAAGGACAGGTGTTTTCTTTATGTCATGTATGATGTTTTAGTTTTATATATAAATAAATTGTATGAGATATAAATGGGATTGCATTCAATATTATTATTTAAGAAAAAGGCAATTATCTTAATTTTATTAATCATTTAAGATGTGGTTATTTAATCCCACTTTTACTTAGGTCAATTAGAAATTTTCTTTTTTCAGACTTAAAACAAAAATTGAGAGAAAAACTATTTTTATTTTAAAGACTCAATTAATGCTGTAAACAGACCTAGCATCATGCCATCAGAGCTCAATTCAAGCCGAAAAGAGTAATATGTGAAACCTTTTAACTAATATATAATGCATTTTTTACTTTAAAAATTTAATAGTAAATAAATTTGTTAATAGATGGACTTAATAAAGCTCAAACTTTAACCGTTTTACCCTTTGGGTAGCCTGCCCTAATCTTCTTTCATTTAGCTATTGAAAGTATGAGTAAGGCCTTCCAACTTATTTGAAATTTTGTCTTACGACATACTTATATATATAATTCTGATGATTGAGAGGGAAAGAATAACTATATATTCCCATGTATGAATTTAAATGAATTGTATTATTCATAAATTAATTTAACTTTTTAAATGTTTGACTAAATTCATTTGTTTAATTAAATAAACAAATTCAAGATTAAGATTTAACTAAATTATTTAAATGTATTAAACTTGAGATTCACAAGTTCAACATTAATGGGTCATTTATTTAAATTGATGATGGAGATTCTATTTAGCATTTTTTATTTATATAAACATTGTGAAAGTATTTAAAACTTAACCTGTTGAGAACATTGAAATTTATTTTGAAGTTTCTTTTAGTAGTAGTCAAGGATATTATTGTTTTTTTAGTCGATTGTAAAATTATAATAGTCTAGAATGTTTGAAATATTTTGTATACCATATGCTAAGCAAATATTTCCAGTAAGCATGTTTAACATATATTTTTATTTATAAATTATCATTTAATATTAAAATGTTTATTAGATTTTAAATCAATAAAATTTAAAAAATCATAAAAGAAATTATAATTGAATTAAACAAATCAAACTTAAACTCTTTTTTTTCTTTAAATGGGTCAGGCTCAAGTTTTCAGTTAGACAAGTTTGAATAGATAAGTCATACTTGAGCAAATCCATTTTTTGACAAACCAAACCTAAATTTTAAATATCTAGCACGACTGGATTCGTTTTCATTCTTAATCTCAGTCGTCAATGACATAAGATACCCAAGCAATAACTCACGTACACACATAATTTTAGAATCGCTAGTACATATATGCAGGTAACTACAGCTTAATGGAATAAACGTAGATAGTGATGATCCGATCCTAATAATAAATTAGACTAGGCAGTCTTGGCCCTTTTTATTCTCTCCATCTCCTTGGCTCTTTTTTGCAGCTTGTTCATCTTCCTCCACAGGAAACACTTCTCCAGTTCCCAACGGGTTCACTACAGCAATGTTTTTCAGTGGCTCTACTGGACTCTTTTCGTTTGTTTTTGTCTTCTTATTTCTTTTTCTGTAAATTGTGTAGAGCAGCATTTGAAGTAACCCCAGCACAAAACCAAGCACGTTTGGGAGCTACACAAGAAGAAAAAAAAAAGATATTGTCAACGGCGCGCGGAACATTAAAATATATAATTCAGTACAATAATATATACTTACAGCAATGCATATGTCCTTGAGAAAGAGGCCATAACCAAACCACATTATGGCACTCAATGTGAGGGTGAATGACAAATTGAAAGGCATAAACTCTACACTCTTTGTGCGAACTACTTGTGCCTGCAAAGCCCAATAAAACAATTAAGATATATACAACGTGCGAGCGAAGCAATTGAATAATTTAATTATAAGGATTTCTGCGTACCACAATGCTTAGTGGCGCTGCAAAGACACTAACTGAAATGGAAACACAAATCCATCCGAGGACTTGGACACGAAGGGGACCATGCACAGAAAAGTGTGTAACTAAGAGTATCAAAGCAAAGGAGCTCATGTTCATTGCCGAAAATAGCTTAATAGTTAAGTTCTGCACGCAGTTAAAGTAAATGAACAAATATATATTGGTGTTGAAATTGGAATTTTATTCGGAAGTACGTTTCTATACGCTTGAGTTAATTAAGGTTACCCTAGCATCCCTGGTTGCATAGGTGATGTACAAGACGATATAGATGATCTCTATAACACATCCGAATGAGTTAATGGTAATGAGAAGAACAGCATCTCTTTTGAGCATCGCATAGTACAACCAAAGCATTGAACTGAATAATGCCACCAAGTAAGGCAGTGACTGAAAACTTTCCGTCGATTTCTTCTTGTATATCCGGTAAAATGTTGGCCTACAATATTCAAACAAGATAAAAACATGTTCAATTTTAATAAATATTATCGTTGACAAAATTTGGTTTAATCTTTTTTTTATAATAAAACCATTAACTAAATGCAATTATTAACCATGAGTTCGTTCATATAAAACAAGTACTTACACTGGAGCCAAGAATACCAAGAATGAAATTACGTTACCTGCATGTGCATCAAAAAGAACAATTCCTTAGCTTAATACAAACAAGAGGTTCTAATATTTTATTAACGGCTATTGCATACATAAATGAAAAGTGTACATGCACGTGCATGTTTACAAATTAGTATTTAGTATAAACTCAAAAAGACCATTTAAAATTGTATATATAATGAGATTGTTCGTCAGAAGAAAAAAAAAAAGACCACCGTCTAATATAGAGTTGTTTTAACTTATTAATAGTAAAAGTTGAGTTTGAGTTACAGTTGCATTAAAAATTTGAAACGATCTTATCGAGTCCACATAATTAATTGAATGCCTAATATAATTATCGATAATGTTACATTAAAAATAACAAAACAAATCATATTCTTTTTACTTAAATTTATCTTACACTCCCCTCTGCACCGATTAAAAACACTCATTTTCTCACTTCTCTCGCTTTCTAAAGATTTTAAACTTACTGTAGTACATAAAGGGGTGTAAGACATGCAAATTTAGGGGTCTATCCACCTATTAAAAAATTATATATAACCAAACATCTTTAATTAGAAATTAAAAGGTCTATCCCTTCTACAGAAATATAATAAAACAAACCACATAAATAATTAGGTAGGGAAGAATATTAAAGTTCTGGTGTTAAATATTGAATTCTAACCAATCGTTAAAGCATTAGAAATTTAGTAGAACAGATCGACAAACTGGCCGAAAACAAAGAGACACCGCAATTGGTGTTTGATAACAACTGGTGTGTGGTGCGTCTAGATAACTAATATCATTAATTGTGTAGATTGGGCAATCTGATATTTTTAAATAAAAATAAAAATATGTACTCTTTGTAAAAAAAATATTTTTCATATATTCCATTTATTATTTATTTATATATTAAGTATTTGCATGTCTCTTAAGTATAAAAGACTAAATAAAAGAAGTCATAAAATTTAGAAGAATCAAATAAATAAGAAAAACTAATAAATTACGGGCAAAATAAATTAGTAATTCAAACTTATGATTAAATAATAATATAAAATTATGTTATATTATCGATATATACACATTAAACTCAAATTATATATAGAAAGCTTACAAAAATTAGATTATAACTTTTTAAATTTGAAAAGTAAAATGTAAATATTGAATATATATAAAGGTAACAAAATCACATTTGAAGAAGCAATAAGAAGGAAGGGATGTAGGATAAAGATATATATAGAAAGAGTGGTGAGTACAGGTGAAAGGATCACTATTAATGTGTTAATACCCTACCTAGCATGCCAAATGTAAATGCCAAAGTATGGTGACTGATAACCATTCTCTCCTTTTGACTTTGGGCAACCACAACAATGCAGAAAGGGAGAAACTTTTGCTAGCTAGTTTCTTCCGAACTCAATCCCTAAATCTCATGCAGAGATCAGCTGGTGATGGTGTGGATGGCCTCACAAGCCAACTCTATATATACACACACTTGACGAGAAATTAATTAAGCAATGAAAAATACATAACACAAAAAGGAACTGCAAGAATAAAATATGGTAATAGTCTAATACTTTTGCTCCGAAGGCCGGGGAAGATATGCCTTCTGCATAGTGAACTGATTCACAACTTTTTAGTTGGCATCGTACTTTCCATGAAGCCATTTTAATTTGTGTCATTATGTCATATATCTCATCAATAGTCAATACGCCAAGAGAGAAAGCGTACGTGAGGACGGATTCAGCATTATTACATTCTACTTTCTATATTCGTCAATCAAAAAATATAGGACAGCAAACTTGCAAGGTCCATTTAACGTCACTAACATTAATTAAGATTGTGCAAAGCTAGGAAGCTTATAAAAGAAAAAGGAAATGTTCTAAAGCTAGGATTGAATTGGAGTAATGTAAAGTATATGTCGATCAATTTAGTGCTTTTGTTAACATTTTTTATCTCTCAACAATATAATGAAAATAATTTCTATCTTTCAAGGATTGAATAATTCACATACACGTCTAATCTTTCAGACACCAATACAATGTTTTTGCGTAAAAGGGGTGCAAAGTTGGGAATCACTTTAACTTAATTAGGAGGTTATAACTATCAAATTCATTCAAAGTAATATTCATATATTTGCTCGCGATTTCTCTTTCATCTTGTTTTTATGTTTCTCTTTATTTTTCACCATATTATATTACTTGCCATATATATCACTTTTTTCTCTTTAATTTAATTTTTCCCTGTTTTTTTCTTCTTCCACTACAAATACCCTAAAATGGAGTGTACGTACGTTTATAATATTCCATTTCAAATTTTCAGTAGTTGGAAAATCACGCCATTACCAACTTTTCCTTCTCTCAGCCAGTGAAAAGGCCTGTACATGATGATCACGTAGAAACCTTCTCTTCATCTGCATTCTCGATCCATATAATTGTCACGTAGCCTGAACTACCAGCTTTTATTCCAAAGAAATGTAGTTTTTAGTTTACCGGGCCAATTCTTGCATCCGAGCTATGATTGTTGTTGTAACAAGTAATCAATATTAGCTAACAGATATTTGCTATTACTTCAACCCCGTTATCTCAACAAATTTATGTTTAGAAAAAAGGCTTATATATTTTTTAATAAATGTTACCAATGCATACACATCAATTACTATAATTTTTAATTAAGACATTTCTATTTATTAATTTGTGAACTAATATCAAGACACTGCAGGTTATTAAGATTTTTTATTCATATACGACTTTCTAATTTTATACACAAATATATATAGTTTTTTACAAATTAATATTTTTCAATTATTTAAAAATTTATACACTTAAGAAAAAAAATTACAAATTTATCAATAAAAATTGCAAATACATAACTAGAGATGCTTCAAATTTATTGACCTATAGTATGATGTTTTCTTTATGGGATGAATGGATCAGCCTGTAATTTTTAATTTTAGTTTTTGTGTTTCTTTTTAATATTATCTTTTCTCACCCATATTATTTTGATAAGTGCTCGTTTTTCCACCGTTTAAAGGTCTTAATTAGCATCATGATCACAACCATTTTGACGCGCTTAGGTTCAGCGTTGAGCTTTACTACACTACACAACTTTTGATTAATAATAACTGAAAGAAAAGAAAACTAGGATTATAAATTGCAAACATATTTAATTTTGTAATTTCAACAGTAACACGCAGCTAGCCTTTCAACACATGTGTGGTCGTGGATCGACAAAGATACGTCAAACTAGTCTCGTCAACCATAAATCTTGATACTGGAATAAAATCTGGCGTTACAGTCAAACTAGTACTCTCAACCATAAATGATGAATACTCTTTTGCTGTAAATCAATCAAGTTTCTTAGAAGAATAAAATCTGGGGTTACTAATGCCTGTGTTCTGGGACAAGCTTAAAAACCATCCACAAAATGTTAAAAAAAGTCAAGAGAATCTCGCATCAAACACTATAAATAATTCTTGGGTTTATTTATTTAATATATTTACTTATAATATGCTATATGTAGTCATATATTTATGCCATAACGGACCACATATACCAGTAGGCTCATTCATACAGACACGTAGAAACTATATATAATAAACACTATTTAGTATTAGAGTGCACTATATATACTTATCACTACTACAAAATCAGCCTTCTACGTCGGTTGTTTAGGCCCTTCGACATCGGTTCTGGAACCGTCGTTGTTATGGGAGTCGTAGAAAACAACCATTTTCAACGTCGGTTGTATGACCGTCTTAGTAAGCGGGATTCGTAGACGGTTCTTAACTCCAAACCGTCTTTGTTTCCTATTTTAAAATATTTTTTTTTTTTTTAAAAAAAGATACGAAGACGGTTATTAGATGGAA
>CM023958.1:40667758-40722383 GCA_013407115.1 Glycine latifolia
CAATAGTAAAAATTATTATTACTTTTAACAATTAACAAAATTATTTTAACTCACTTAAAAAATATAAAAGGTTAATTTTTTTTTAAAATAAAATAAGAGATCAAACTTAATATAATAAAAAACAAAAAAAATGAAAAGTATATTTTTATATTTTTGTAACAATATAAATGGATAATGGGAAGAAAATATTAAATAAACAAAGAGTAAATATAAAATATTTGTATTATTGAGTGTGACAAAAAAATGAATGAATGATTTTTGTGTTAGCATATATAAAAAATAACATAATAACTTTTACAAGAAATTTTGGTGTTGTCATACCCTCAACAGAGCTACAGTTAAATTTGTAGAAAATAAATGTGAAAAATAAAAATAAAAATAAAGTAAATGTATTTGTTTACATAAATAAAAATAATAAAGTAAAAAATTTTGAGTATAAATATTGTTATTCACAAATTATAATGCAGTATTTTTATTTTTTTCAGAACTGAACAAAAAATAATTGTTTTAGGAGAAAGAATAATAGAATTTTTTTTAGAATTTGTTGAAACCGTTGGATACTTGTTCTGACATGTATTTTTGGTTGCTATGAAGAAATCATAAATGCTGCTACATATCCGGACGGAAGGGTGCAGAATGAAAAGTCAAAAAGTAAATTTGTCTTACCGGTAGTAACATGTAGAATTGCATTATCGAAAAGTGTAAATTTAACATCCAACGATTCACAATGCACTGCGTAACTTATGTACGAGTTTACCTTTCGTACCCTAGCCTTCGTCTCTGTATCTTATTATGCAAATAAACTCGCACCCAATCCGCATCCTGTACATAACTTTTTTTTTAGTAAGTCAAATGAATCTATTGACTTATACTCAACTTACCACAAGATGTTCCAAAGTTAGGAACAAGATGACGAATTACAAGAAAAGCAAACACAAGCTTTATGCGGCCAGTCCAAAATCAAAACACTACATCCCCTAAAAATAAAAAGAAACGCGACCAATGCACACTTCCTACTGTTACAGGTATGACAAAATTAATCTCCTCTATATATATGCTATATGTCGCTTCCCAATAGTGAAGACCAAGTCATATCCCAAGGAAAGCTACAAAACATTGCAAAATTGAACTGCTGTAATTCGTACTACTAAGCCAGGGTCCTGTACACCCTATTTCAGCAAATACTTTAGAATTAACTTTGGCAATTGGCTGTAGTCCCTACCATCGGCACAATGAGGGAATTTGACAAGATTAGCGTGACGCCAAAGGATGCTACGAACTAAAAATGTGGCTGAATATAATCCACCCAATTGCTATAAGTGAATGAATTGACTTTGCCAAAGAATTCCACAAACCAGTCAAAGGACGCCAAGCAATTACACAAAATTGAAGGAAACCATGAAACATGAAAATGCACCACCAATGAAAAGACAATTTAGAAAATGCATAGTCTACGAAAATATTAACTTCCTATGGTAATTATACTCCATTCAAAGTTTTAAAACTCGAACCAACCCGATCGGTTGAATCGATACGACCCAGTGACTGGATCGGGTCGAGTCTCTCATTTGATCGAATATCCTTTCAACCCGGAGTGATCCGGTCAAGTTTGTTGTCAAATCAGTGACTTGTTGACATGGACTGAGTCATTTATCCTTTTTCTTTCTTTTTTGTGAACCTTGAAACGACGTTGTTTTGATTTGTGATGTTTTTATTTTAGAAACCTTGATTGCAGTCTTCTCAGTCTCGCTTCCTTATTCCTTCATGTTGTAGTCTTCTCTCGCAGCACCGTCGTCTGTCATCCACACTCCATCGTAGTCTTCTGGGCTTCTAGCAATTGTAGCAAAGGATGAGTTTTCTTATTTGTTGAATCTTATACATTTTGCAATTGCAACACTTTTGTTGCTTGTCCATTCATTTTGTGGAACAAATTTGTTTTGATAATGATGGGTTATCTGCACCCAAGCATTAGCTTTAAAAGATTCAATTGTTTGCAACGTGCAACACCCCATGTATGCTTTCTAATTTTAATTACATAGTTTTCTGGAGTTTGCTCCCAGGACATATTTGGGCTTGGAAATCTAAAAAATTCTCTAGACGAGTATAAGAAAAATTCTCATGCTCTGTCTTATTTAGAGAAACTCTGCCCACCCTTCCAAATGGAAGTAAGGTTGTGGTTAACTCCAACGGCAAAAGGAATAAGGGTGTCCAAACTATTCTCAAGTACTTGAATGTTTGAAAGTGGTGTTCCTGTTCTGCTAGATTGCTACATTGCTATGATATGATTGAATCTCCAACATATCTGAACAACTTGGCTCTTGAATGGTTTTCTTTCATATTAAGAATGCTAGGAAATTCCAGAGTTTAGGTCTATTGCTTGTGAGAGAATTCATTAGGGAATACTTTACTTTGTGGAAACCAACATGTGATTTAGGCATTTTGAAAATGCTATAAGGGATTACTTGATGTTGTTGTTTTTGTTTGTGACAAAAAAGAAGAAAAATGATTGGAATCATGCAAATGCAATCAAAGTATTTCTACTTTGATAGAAGAATAATAGATGTAATTCAGTTTTTTCAGAATAATATCATCTAACTATGCCTAATTCAATTTTGTTATGGTCAATGTTAAATCTAGTTAGAAGTGTCAAAACAAGTGAAAAATTAGGAAGAATTACATGTTTGTTTGAACTTGTTTAGGAATATATGTTGAACTTGAACTTATTTAGCTATTTATTTATGTTTGTGATATTTGTTACATTTTTGTTTGAACTTGGACAATGATATTTTTTTAACATTTTGGTATCTAATTATCTATGTTTTTGAATTAAATTAATTTTTGATTTTTTTTAAATATTTTAAGACAATTATAAAAAAAAATTATTATAGACCGAGTCATGCGAGTCAATTAGTGACCTACTGGTTCGACCACTGACTCAATGACCCAGTGCAATGACCGGGTCAATTATCGGACTGATTTTTAAAACTTTGACTCCATTTATAATTAAAAGAGAACAAAAAAAAAGATCGTTTTAATTTCTCAATTCAATATTAATTATTTTTATCACTTATAATTTTAATAGGACCTTGTTTGGAGAAACAATGGTCCAAGACCCATGATTAAAAGAGATCCAAACAGTATATATAGAGGGATTAAATTACACTAACATTAAAATATATACCAAATCATGTTATTTTTTATATTTATTAAAATCATGTTATTCACTTAATAAAACATATCATTTTAATGAAATTATCTATCTATTTTTTATGCAATGTATATTTATGTTTTTGAATATTTATATACGAGGGATACTTATTATTATCATGCCTTATGCCACTAAAATGTCAAGATCATATTGTTAATAGGTATCAGTTTATATTTTCAATGTAATATTAATTATAAGACTGATTTCATTAAAATAGTACTCTTTCTCGTCTAGTTTGTGAAAAAAATATAAAATGACACTTATTATGGAATTCAAGGAGTAACATAAAATTATAGTTTAAAACTTAGAAACTAGAACAAGCTCGAGTTACTCTAAAAACTTCAAATTCCTTTAATTTCATGGAAAATAAATTATTCGTCAGAACCCTTAATTAAAAGGGAAAAAAATAAGGATAAATCTTAATTTTTTAAAATTTCCTCTTAGAATAACTTAACCCTTTCCCAAATATTAATATATTCAGAATATTTTCTTAAATCAAAACTCCCTTACTCAAGCAAGGATTTCTAAACCCTTATATAATACCAAATTTGATTAGGCAATGAGACCAAAAGTTATTAAGAACTCATATGATGTTTTACTCCTAGATAACATTATAAATCTCAATTCTACTTTTTTTTACCATGATATTAATGTGAAATATTCATTAGCTCTGCGAAGAACTAATTTTTGTTAAAAAAAACTTGATTGATTGCTTTTAGTAGGATCTCTTCTCTCAATTACAATTTTTTTGTCATTCACAAGACTTGTAGCCAAGACTTTACTTTTGAGTCCAAGAAGACTTAGACCAACAACTTGTTGGCATCTCAATTCTACTTTATACTTAATTTTCCAAATAATATACACAATCAATAAATCAGTTAACTAATGAAAGGCTTAAAGCACAAAAAAACCAAGCACAAATTAAATCCTAATGAGCGTGTTGTTTAAGGCCCTTAGTGAACCCAATGAGTGTGTTAATTTGTAAGGCACTCAATGAATTTATAAGTTGTTTTAACTAGCTTATAAATTAGTTTGATCAAATAAATTTTATTTGACACACAAGTGTATTTTAGTGGCTTATAAATTATTTTCATAAATTAAGATATTAGCTTTTTTCGTGTTTATTCTCATTAATTTACTTTAGATCTTTTTATCCTTTTTAATCAAATAATTAATTATATTCTTTTATGTTATTTTACATTTCGAATGTAGGAAGCAATTACCCAATTCCATACACAACGCCCGCAGGTCTTGTTATTTCCACCTACTTTTTTTCTTTTTTATTTCACCTTATCATTTTCAAAAAAAGAGTGTAAAGTCACCCCTATGCCTATTGTAATTTCGTACCCCTTCCCCTCTCTTTCTTGGTGAGTTTTGTTTCTTTTTTTCTTTTAGATATACACAAGGACATCACAATTTTTTTATTTAGGTTTAAATACATAACAAAATTATGATTTCAATATGTTTCTGACTAGATACATAACAGAGCGATTCCATTATATATCTTTTATTTTATTTTATTATACAAATTATCTTAATGATAACACATTAATGGTTTCAATAGCAATAAAATTAATTATAATATAAATTAGTTGTAGGTAATTTTTTTCGGATAATTTTGGTAAAAATGATTTTTTGAAACAGTTATAGGTGAACTTAACAAAACATAGGTGAGAATAGTAGTTGCCCACACTTGCTGGCAAGTTCTGGACATGAACAAAACACAACAAACTCTATTTTAACTTAAGTATAGGTCTCTTTTAGCCATTGTAATCTGTTGGACTTGAGCATAGATTTATATATTATTTCGCCCATAACACGGTTATTGAAAATTGGTCATAGTGGTGGGCCTGTGTATGCGACAAAATTATGAGATGGGCTGGGTTGATCAATCAGAACGAGTTTTGTTTCTATAAAAAATTATTTGTCTATGTATTTTTTTTTATCAGTTTTGTCTATGTATTGGATAGGATAGGATAGAATAAATATTTTTTTATATAATTATACTTATAACAAATTAAATTTATAATTATATAATAATTGAAAATTATTATAAATAAATATTTTTAAATATATATTATTTTAAATTTAGAATAAATAATTTGAAATATGATAAAAGAATGGTAGTTTATATATATATATACACACACACTATAGAAAGAGTGTAAAATACAGTCCTTAAAGAAAAAAGTAAGTATTGAGAATATATAATTAAGAAAGTAAGGAAAGTAGGAATTTCATAGTTAAGAACTTTGCTTTGTTTGGTTGCAATGAAAATATAAGAAAAAAGAAGAAAATGAAAGAAAGTGATTTCTCTTGTTTGGTTGGTACATACATAAGGAAGGGAGAAAATGGTGAATCCCACACGTTCATTTTTTACTCAAGTGAAGAGATTTTTGTTCCTTTGAATTTCTCTCTTACTACATAACAATTTAAAAATTAAAACTCATTTTTCTTTGTAAACCAAACATAGTGTTAAGTGTAAATTTGCATAATAAGTTTATTTGTTACTGAAGAGGGAATGAAGATGTAACGAAATTTGTAAAGTAGTCGATCGTTTGCAACCAATGGGTTGATTCAAATTGTGTTGATCGAGTGGCGATGGCATTAACTATTAAATTCTTGATGGCATTCACAATTCAATTCTTGTGTTAGGAAGATACGATGCCCATGGGATGAGATGACTGAACTACTCTGCTCTGCCTCTGACAATGGCAATGAGTAAATTCCTGTTTCATGATGATGAAGGTTATATATGGCAGTGACAATACGCTGCGTTTAATTGAGCTGGAATTTGTTACACACTGTCTATATATTATCATTATGAGAAATCAGTCATATTATTAAATATGGGTGTAGAAATTAGTAAAATAGTGAGTTGTATTGTAAGGGGTGCAGTGCAGTAAGATTTGGTTGGAACTGGTTGTCTTCACGGTTACGCTACGTATTTATTTTGTAAAAATGGTACTCAGCTCAGCAGAGAATGAGGAATAAAGTTGGAGCATGTAATTTGTTTAGAGAAAGTGGAATGAATCTGTACCTTGTAAGTTTCGTAGGGTTAGAGAGAGAGAGAGAGAGATGATATCAAAGAGGGACCAGCTCACATGCCCACAAAAAGACACCCCTTTGCTCTTTGTTACACTTACACCATGGCATTGGATGGGCCTTTTGAGGAAGTTTCTTTGTAGCTAGTGCTGTTGAAAACTTTGGTTGGGAAAAAAGAGAAACAATTTGTATTTCTTGTATCTGCGAAAGCTACTTTCATTTCTCCCTCGCCCCCAGCACCCCCTTCCCACCTTCATTTCATGCTACTCAACAACAACCAACTCTTACAAATACCCAAAAAAATATACTACTACTAGTCTAGTACGTTTCCTTATACAATCTAACATTAATCATTCATTTATTTATTTATTAAATTCAATCAAATCAATACAAAAGAGGTGGGATTAATGATGGAAAAAGTCCAACCCCCAGTTTCATAGTCAAATTCAAATTTGAGGCATAATAGACGGCTGAAACACTCCAATTTAATAAATTGGCAATTGCTAAGCCACTTAGGATTCGTTTAACTTGGCAATTGCATGGTGAGAGAAAGAGATAGGGAAACCAATTGCCATTGGGTTTTGATTTTTCTAGTGTAAAGATGAATGCATTTTTTTCTAGTGTAAAGATGAATGCAACGCAACCTTGCTCGCGGTCACGGGTGGGATACTCATACATGTGATAAATAATTAATTCACTAAGCTTCCGTCATGAAACAAGTATATTAACTCAAGACAAGGACGCATTTCATCTTACAACTACACAGCTAAAATTAAACTACATGCCATGACACCCACTCTGTATAACAATTATTAGCTGGTCATGTATGTATTTCTTGTTTAAATCATCATTACAAATGATATTGTATTTATTTGAGAGAGAGGCAGTGAAGAATTGTTGCTTTCTTGTTCCTTCGCCATTTTGCAAAGTTTGGCTTTCCGGGTTGACAAATATTGGGCTTCAAAATCAAGGAACTTCCTTATTTTAAGTGGCCAATCACAAAAGCAAAGGACCACATTCTCAAGGCATCTCTATGCGTCCAACATTAGAATTGAAATCAACGGAGACTTTTGAATTTCTATACATGCTTTTGATCTAGAAAATGCGCTCATTGGACATCGGTTACTTGTAGTCTTATTTATTTCAAACAAAATTGCATATACATATCTTATTTTGTAATTTGCTCTACTCCACATCAAGTAAATATCGACCTGGCGTATAAAATATTAATTATCAGGTATATATATGTACGAGACTTATTTTAGTACTTTATAGTTTATGTGTTATTCATGTACCTAAAAACAAATTTCATAACACAATCAATAATTTTAATTAGTATTAATTTTTTAGTTTAATTTCCATCCTTGTAAAAAAAATATTGACAACCAATCAAAAAGTTATTATCAGTATAATTTTAAATTAATTATTATAAAAAGAAAAAATTTACCATACATATAATTTTATAATTAAATGATAATATAAAAATCTCTTACAATTAATATTAGTGCGTACGTTTTATTTTTACCAAAGTGCATACGTTTTTCCTCTTTACTTTCTTGCACACTTTATTTTCAAAATAATAACAACAGCACACTATACAAAAGCTTAATGGTAGACACCTAAAACAATTTTTTAAAATAAAAAAAAAAACGCACACGAACACGAACACGCACATACTCATATAAGGAAATCTAATCATCCAAAGGGCATACCTTTAATCTTTGTGGGGCTTTTTATTACACATGGTGCAAATGCTCTAATCCTAGGAAAGTGAAGAACTAAAACCTACGAGTTGAATGAATTCATAAGAATCCATTTGATTTGCGTAGAGAAGCTGATGAAGAGTATGATTAACAGGGGACTTTGAAACATAGCAAATGATGCCCCAAGAAACGTAAAACAGTGCATCATGCGTCAATGGTTGACGCATAGGGTGATGTGTCACGCACCGTTTCGTGCTCAACATTACTACTTTCCAGCTAATTGCAGTTTAGAGAATGTAAACCATTCAGCAAAACAAAAATTCCAACAGCTTTTTCACTGAATAAACATTGTTTACTCAAAACGCAATAATTGCAACCTTTGACGTTTCTCTTGTACTAGTATATTAAATCCCCCATGACAATGCCCACACGCAAACTCCTTTGACCCTATAACAAGAGAGAGAAATGGAAAAATCAGAGCCGCAATGTGGCATACGAAACCCTTTTTCCCTACTTATATCATATGCAAATGCAAGCAAGTGGGCTCACAATATTTTGCTTGTGGGAATCTCATCTCATCTCATCCCATTAAAATATAATAATCAAGTTTACTGGTTTCCTTGCTTTGTTCTCTCATTTTATAATTCCCAATTCGGTGCTTTTTTTTTTAATTTTTTTTGGGCGAACAAGTTTCACTTCTCCCCACGGAATTAGGCTTCTTCTTCAATTCTCAATGTTTGAGGCTTCAGTTTAACAACAATCTCAACCGTCCCACGTGTCCACCACTCACTCATCAATCACCATATTTAGAGTACTATTACTCCAAATTTTGTCATATTTAGAGTAATACTACTATCTAATTAGTTGATAAAAGTCTTTTGCATTGATAGTATATATATTATTTATCTAATCATATTTTAAAATTATAAAGTTTACGTTGAATGTTACAAACAGATATTTTATTTATGTTTTTGATAAAATGTACGAACAAAGATAGAATCCTTTCGTTTATTTATTTATTTATTAATTCTAATTCTAATTGCACCGGCCAGCATATCATTAGTACTGTTTGATTGATTGAGTAATATGATGGTTTATGTTATGTTTTAAGAGTATGTACGAGTGTGAAATATTTTAAATTTATATAACAAGTGAGTTGTTCAGTATTTATTTCTATTTTTTGTTTGAGATTGTTCTTTCAGTTTCAGTTGATTAATTTCTTCATTTTCACGTCAAGTTGCAGAATCCATTGAACTTCATTGACTAAAAAAAGATAGGATCTTGTTAATCAATATTTTTAAAATATTGGTTAAAAAATTTTAAAAAATAAAATATTTCTGGAGTTTAATAAAATATTTTTAACAATACAACTTTTTTGTCCTTCAATAAAAAATTTATGCTTTAAATTTCTTAAAGAATGTCCTTAATACTGTTTTCCAAAATGATATTACTTTTACATCGTTTATTCATTCTCCTCCGTTCATTACCTTTTCACGGGCCAGTTAACCGGATCAGTTTTTGGATTTGAAGAAAAAGGAAAATAAAATGAATTGGTTAGGGATATGATAGGGTTATAATTGTGATGGAGTTTATAGGAGAATGGTGAGGGAGAAGAATTGTCCCATGATTTGCATCATGAGATCCAAACAGTGAGACAAGAAGATCGAGGAAATCTTGAAATGGGGCATCACTTGAAGGTACCATATTTGGCTTCTACCCTTAGTCCGACGTGGGTGCCCGTCGTTTTGGAAGCAACTGGGCCCCTTTCCTTTATTCTTTCACCCACCTTTCTCCTATTGTCATAATCATTTATTAATTCATTTAACCTCATTTTAGTCTGTCTTTTATTTTTAGATATATTTTCCACCTTTTCTTAAATTTCCTATTATCTTAATATTAAAATTAGAAAATGCTATTTCATTATTAAAACTTATCTTTAATTTTATGTTTGTTAGGAGACTAGTAAAATATACAAAATTATTTTTAAAAAATAAATTAAAGTGTACCCATATTTCATTATCAAGTTTAAAAGAACCTCGGTCACTATAACTCCTTCCCTTTGGCACTTCTCTATCATGCATCCAAATAATAATAATTATTATTGAGTTAGTTAAACGCACTCTACCATGGGTGCACCATAATCAATCATTGTTTTATGATGATGATAATAATATAGTAAAGAGTAATATTACATTTTCTTATAAAAATTTCTATTAGTACTTTATAAAGACAAAATTAAATAACTAAGAAAATATATTTAATATTTAATATCTAAGAAGTATGAAACACATTTAACACTTGTTATATAAAATAAGTAAGTTAACATTATAAGAGAATTTGGAAATATTCTTATATAAATAGAAATTAAGTAATATCCTTCATAAATTGGCAATGGTGTTTTTAATAAAATATAAAAAAAATAGTCAACAGGTGTGTAATGAATATTATAATAATAATTGGATATATTATTAATTTATTTAAATTAAGTTAAAATAATTATTTATTCATTATGTTTATACTTATTTATATGCTAGTCTTTTATTTTAAGTTTTACATATTAGAGTGCATTTTTCAAGTAATTTTAGTTAATTTTTAACTTTTTTATTAGGTTAAAAGTTTGTTTGACTATTTAATAAATAAATTTTTGTAGTAGTTTTTAAGATTTTTTAAAACACTACTTGAAGTTATGTTTTTAAAATGTTAACTTTTAATTTCTAACTGTTTATGTTTATTCTCTTTTGGTCCTTAAATATTTATGAGATTTCTTTTTTAATCTTTTGTATTTAAAGTAAAATTTTATTATTTTTATTCTTTATAAAAATTTATATTTTTTAATTACTTCAACATATAATTTTATCAAGCAATAAGATGATTTTTCAATTTTTAACTACCAACTAACTTTCCAGTTAATTTTTTCAAATATAATCTTGATCTTCACAAACAAAAAAGGCATAATTTTTACAAAATATTAAATTTTCATTTTTAACTTTTGGGTTAATTATGACAATGTTAAAAAGTTATTTACATTTGTGCGATGAAAAATCTATTTGAGAGTAAATTTTCAAATGAGACTAACGTTTTAACTTATTTATGAAATTAATATCATATTTTCGATTATATAAAGAAAAGTCAAATAACAACAAAAGAAGATGATTCATAAAAGTTTATGATTTGTGCTCCTTAGCAAAATAAACAAACTATTTTTACTTAATAAATAATAATACTCATATCATTTCATTATAATTCAACTATTCAACACAAGAAATTAAAAGATTAAAAAAATAAGTCATCCTAACTGGTTCATGAGTAACGCATTAGTTTGTCTCTTGATAAAATATATATCAAAGGTTGGATTATGAGTTACAATCGGTGCAATTTCCGAAATTTCTTTTAGTGTGGGGAAAAAAGTAATTTATAGTATTTTTATAGATGAAAAATAACATAAATTTTATAAAATACACAATTTCATGATAAAAATAAACCAAAAAATCTAAGCTTCTACAAACTTTAGAGGATAAAATAAATAAAATAAATAAAATTAATATCAATTTATTTTTTCTTTTAATTTTTACATTCTTTTATTTTTAAAAATTATTTTATAGAAACAATATCTATTTTTATTGGACAAAAACAATAATTATTTGATATATTCGAGTAAAAAAACATTTTGTGGGAACAATTGTTCCTATAACAAGCAATGTGCATATACCGCTAACCACAATATTCCTGCATTCTTTAAGGAACCCAACTCAGATAATCAACAAAAGAGTTCATAACTTTATCAGCCACGATCTTACCATCTAACACGAAAATAACATTTTGCAAACCCAAAGAGTCTGCAAACTTCAAAGCTGGTAAAAGTCCCCAAGCTTCACCCTCCTGGACATGCAAACGAGGCTCCCTCCAAACTGTCCTGGCCATAATAACTCTACTGCGATCATCTTGAATGCACATTCCAGCTCCAATACGATTCTGCTACTGGAAAAGTCCAACATCAACATTACACTTGAGAAAGAAATCATCACCACATTGCACTACAAAAGAATCTGGGAATTCCTTATTTTCCACAACTTATCATTGCACCTCCTCCATAACAACATCACCACCCTTTGTTGCTACTAAAAAGACAGGCTTATTAACAGATTAAATATTAATTGAGAGCAAGACTTAGCACTAGGACTAAGATAATCAACAATACGTCGAATTTGAATATTCTCCCAACAACCGATGTTGACCTAACAAACAGAAAACATATGGAATCATGTTTCAATATCACTTTGGCAAAGTGGGCACACAATAAAACACTCAACACCTCTAGAATTGATGTTTGCCCTAGTCGGAAGACACTTTATGCATGACCTCCATAACACATGCAGTCTTCATTATGGGCAAGATATTTAGCTTCCAAATTAAGCATCACTCCCTAGGAATGTTAAGGTCGGTGAACTTCATGAATTGTCGCATAATTAGGTCATATGCACTTTTCACATAATAAACCTCACTTCTTGTAACAGCCTAAATTCTCTTATCCTCCTTCATTACGTCCAAAATAAGAATTCTTAGTACTGCACGGACATCATCCTAGACGAACAACTGCTCTATAATATTAACATTGCTATCATTCATGTGATCAATAATATCCCCCACCTTCATATTCTCTGATCCTTCACGTACTAGAGTTCTAATAAACTCATTGCCCTCTTTTCTCAACCAAGGTTTGCCTATATACCAATGCTACCATCCCCTTACTTCCATTTAAAACCTTCACTTATAACCATTTCAAAGAAAAATATGCTTTGCCAAGTAAAAAACAGGTTATGTCCTAACACTGCACCCATAAAATCCCTTCGTATAAAATATTTGGCTTTAAAGACACGTGATGACAAGCATTCGGGGCAAAAGTTAATCTCCACCCTTGTTTCCTAACATGACCAAATTAAAGGCAACAAGATTTTGGAAGCCCAAACCACCATTTTCCTTCAACACACACTTTATCCTTCCACTCCAATTTTTTTTTTTTTTTTTGCCACACTTTATCCCTAATAAAATTAAAGATAGCTTTTTTTATATTTATTGCTTCCAACAATAGAAGGAAACCCCAAATACCTACCTTCTCCATTACCTTTTTCTAACTAGGCATGACAATAAAAATTAAACTTAGTACCCGTTTGACCTTGCCCCAAGATTATGGAAAAAATTTACTTTGATCGAGATCAGTTCAATTTTTTCACGACTTGAAAAAGTGGGATCATATTTAGGTTCAGGTATGTACGTAATTCCCCACCCGCCCCTCGCCTGCCCCATTATATATATTTTTAACCGTGTAGCTCCAACATCAATTTCTCCATAAGTATTGCAAGACACCATTCACTTCTCACAATATTCCAGAATCCAACATCCATTCAAGAGAACCAAAACCAAATTCTTTGCATTATAGCTTATAAGGATTTTACTAGTAAAATTAATTATTTAATAGTTAATCAAATATAATTAAATAATAATTATTAAATTATTAAATTAAAGTTATACATTTACAAAAAAATAATTTTTAAATATTTTCAAGTTTTTATAATTTACTAATTTTTATATATTGCTTTAAATTAAAATACAATTAACAATTTAATCTATGATTTATTTAAAAACATCATAATAAATTGATTTCCAAAAATTGTGAGATGGATCCCTCAAATTTTCTTGAACCCGATAAAATCCAAACAATTATAAGGATAGGGTTGCTTTTTTCATCCTTGACTTTTATAAACTCGACTTGAACCCACTCTACCTTTGTTTAGAAACGAAGACAGGGAAAACCAAACCTGCCCCCGGTCTGTCTCGTTGATATGCTCATCTCTAAATCCCAAAGTAGAAGTCACCAAACCTTTTACAACTTGCTCCACATTCTTGTTATAAGTCACTTCTAATTTTTTGTAGGTTAAACAATTGACCTGAAGCACTTGTGTTGGAACTACTTACCATTATGTATGTGTTTAATAATACTATCTCTGGTCCAATATATAAAAAATCAAAACCTAATTCATCAATACTAATAAAAGTGGTTAAATTGGTTAATTTTAATTAATAATGTCATAAATTTTGATTTTGTTTCAAAATTATCCATAACATTAAATGGTTTAAGTGATGGTTGTTTCTCAAATGATATTTTTTCCAACCAATGAATATACCTTACTTTGTTAATAACTCAATAAATGGTTTAGTGTAATATTTGCTAACGTTTTAGAGAAGGAGTTCATTAGCAACTTACACCCGACTATATTTTAAGATCAATTGTAGTTATAATTTGATAGGATACTTCTTATAAAAATAAGTTGGTGTATGTTAATAAAATTCACAATCATCGTTAACATACACCTATTGATTTTTTCAAAGGAAACTATAACTATGATTATTTTTGTTGGAGTACAAGTGTGAGTTAAAGTCCCACATCGGATAGCAATAGAAAAGTTGAACACCATATAAGTGAGAAGAAGACCCATAAACCTGAGCCTTAAGGTTTTGGGTTAAGGTGTGGTGTCTAATTCACTTATATGGTTACTCAGGTGTAAATCTCCCCGATATTGACCCCTCGATTTCCCAACAGTGGTATCAGAGCCCGGGTTCGACGGGTTTCTGAAGGAGACGAGATGGAGACCAACGGTATCACCCACGACGGAGATATGTTCAGATTGACCGCAGACAACTTTGCGTATTGGAGACCAATGATGGAAGATCACCTCTACTGCAAAGATTTATTTGAGCCCATTACCCTTGCCGTGAAGCCAACCGGAAAAAGCGAGAAGGAATGGGAGGTCCTGAGTCGTAAGGCGGTGGCCACGATCAGGAAATATATTGATAAAAGCCTCTTTGAGCACGTGTCAGAGTTCACGAACGCGTACGAATTGTGGAACAAGCTAGAGTCCATGATTCAGAAGAAGACTCCCAGGAACAAAGCACACCTGGTTCGCCGACTTGTGAAGATAGAATACAAGGACGGGATGAGCATGATTGAACACCTTAGCACCTATAAAGGTATTGTGAATCAGTTGACCAAAGCCGAGATGAAGATTGATGACGAGTTGCAGGCTTTGCTGTTATTGAGTTCGTTGCCGGAAAGCTGGGATACTCTGGTAGTAACTTTGAGTAACTCGGCTCCTGATGGAAAACTGAAGATGGATGTTGTAACGGACAGTCTCCTGAATGAAGAAGCCAGGAGAAGAGAACGAGGTGTAATCAGTACGTCCGAGGCTAATGTTGCTGAGAATAGAAGAAATTCTGATTCCCGGGGTCGTAGCAAGAGCCGGGATCGAGGTGGACGAGATAGGTCCAGAGGCCGGTCAAGGCCAAAGCATGACTTGAAGTGCTTCTACTGTGGGAAGGTAGGACACAAGAGACCAGACTGCCGAGCTCTGCAGAATGACGAACAGAACGGCTGTGTGAAGCCGGATCAGATTGTTCCCAGAAAGAGAAACGAGAGGAGCACCACGGCTGTGGCTGCTAACCCAAATGCCGAGATATTCCTCCTCAGTGAAGAAATGTTGAACATAGCCCATGATGATTGCACTTGGATTGTTGACTCTGGTGCCTCGTTCCACGTCACCCCACATGAAGAATTCTTTTCTGCTTACAGGAAGGGAGATTATGGTGTCGTGAAGATGGGAAATCAGGTGACCAGCAAGATTGTTGGTGTTGGTGATGTAACCCTGACCACAGATACAGGGTGCCGGGTTACGCTGAAAGATGTGAGGCATGTACCTGACATGCGTTTGAATTTG
This sequence comes from Glycine latifolia, assembly GCA_013407115.1. Classification (NCBI taxonomy): domain Eukaryota; kingdom Viridiplantae; phylum Streptophyta; class Magnoliopsida; order Fabales; family Fabaceae; genus Glycine; species Glycine latifolia. The sequence continues at coordinate 40,683,484 of CM023958.1, forward strand.
ATCTCGGTTGGAAAACTAGATGATGCCGGGTCAGTGAATTACTTTGGTGAAAGTAGATGGAAGCTGACCAAGGGGAGCTTGGTTGTGGCCCGAGGTAAGAAAGAAGGCTCCTTGTATGTGATGCAAGGAAGGACGATTGGTGGAGAAACCAATGCCCACTACTAAAAAAATAGCTTTTAACATCGCCATATTAACATCGGTTTTCCATAAAACCGATGTTAACGAAAACGCGGTGGCAAAACCGTAAATAAAGGATGAATATAACATCGGTTCTGTTAAAAATACATAAAAACCGATGTTAACGTGAACAATTTAACATCGGTTTTTAAGTTTTTTAAGTAAAACCGATGTTAACGTGAACAATTTAACATCGGTTTTTAAGTTTTTTAAGTAAAACCGATGTTAACGTCAAACAGTTAACATCGGTTTTTGATGAAAACCGATGTTGTCGTTGTTAAAATAGCAGTTCCCCCCCCCAAATCAAATGTCACCACTGTCGCGCGCTTCTCTTTTCCGTCATCCCTAACCTCGCGTTTCCCTAATCCCTAACCTAAGCTTCTACACTCGCGTTTCCCTAATCCGTAACCTAAGCTTCTACACTCGCGACCTCATCCGAAGTGTCATTGTCGGCACCTTCACTGTCACGGCGCTTCCATTTCCGTTCGTGTAGGTCGCGGCTTCCGGCGACTCTCCAGCAAGGTACAACTGTGACGACGCAAATGCATTTGTGTTCTTCTTCTTTTGAGCTTATTTTTCTGTTTGGGTAGCTTAGTTTCCAGTGTTGGTGTAGGTTTTGTTTCTCTTTAAATGGGTATTTACAAATGTGGTGTGGCCTCTATGAGGTTTTGCTTGATTTAATGTACATTGTTGCTACTGATTAATGGTCCCATGCATGGTTAATGTATGTTTTGTGTTGTTTGTTAATTAGAATTAGAGTTTGATAGCTGTTCTTAGACAAAACATAAAAGTCTGAACAGCTTGTTTTGTGTTCATAAATTTCATTATGTGGAGCAAAAGAAAGTCTGTTATCCCAGATCTTGTTCTTGTCTTCAGTTCTATATATGCTACTCTGCATTCTTCTCTCCGAGTCCAACTTCAACTTCTCCAATGTTCCTTTTGCTTTCAAGCACAACTTCTTCATACAAAAAAATTGTTACATTAGAGCCGTCTTGAAGTGCTGAACCTGTAATGATTAGTTGTGATTTGTGTTGTAATGTTAAGGATCCGACTCTTCTAAAGTAAGTAATCTTAGTTTGTGTTGATAAGAGAATCAACTGTTGATATTACATGCACACAGGAAGAATTATGGTTGTGTTGGAATATTACTTACTTTATAAGTACTTTAGAGGAGTCAAATCCTAATGTTAATACATGGCGTAGGAATTGGGATTGTTTACTTGGTTGTTACTAGGATTTGTGTTTGAATTGGTTATTGATTTCAGATTGACCCTACTAAGTACAAGAGCATCTCGTCTGGTTTTGGAGTTTTGCTTAAGGAGCAGGGATTCAGGGGCTTTTTTCCGTGGCTGGGTGCCTACCTTGCTTGGTTATAGTGCTCAGGGTGCTTGCAAATTTGGATTTTACGAGTTCTTTAAGAAGTACTATTCTCATATTGCTGGCCCAGAGTACGCAAGCAAGTACAAGACCTTGATCTATCTTGCTGGTTCAGCATCTGCTGAGGTTATTGCTGACGTTGCTCTTTGCCCATTTGAGGCTGTGAAGGTCCGTGTCCAAACTCAGCCTGGTTTTGCAAGGGCTCCCAAAATTTGTCAGATCTGAAGGAACCTTAGGGTATGGTTACAAATGCTGTTAACTCTTACATTGTTTTTGTTAGATGATGCACTATAATCATTCTATGTTGATCTATGCTTAGAATTAAGATTAGGATGTCATCTTATGCAGTGTCTTATGATTTCAGGCTGTACAAGGGATTAGTGCCTCTCTGGGGACGACAGATTCCATGTAAGTTAACCATCCATATAGTTTGTAGTTTTCATTATACTTGTTAGCGTCCTCTTACTAATTGGATGTTTGTGCATTGTTCAGTATCATTTGGGTTAATTAGGAAGTCATCAAATGTCAAATCAGTTCTAATTTAATTTAAACTACGAGTACAAATTAGTAACTAAATGAACAACCACAATTCCATTTAATTTTAGTTTGATATAAAAGCTTGTGACTTTGATGTTTACTTGACATGAATACTTCGGCCTCAATTTAACCATCTATTATTCCAATTTTTTTCTAAGACACCTCAATTTAACCATCTATTAGTAACTAAATCATAGTTTGGCTTGTGTACAACATGGACACCTCAATTTAACCATCTATTATTCCAATTTTTTCTTTACTTGTCAGCAGATTTTTTTTTTCCTATTTATGCTTTGTAGTGTGTCTTTCTGTTATTTATTCATCATAGTTTGGCTTCAGTCATATTTGGACTACACTGTAATCCAGTTTTCATTGTTTTTATATATTACTCAGTCACCCTCCTAAATACATTCCAAAGGTGATTAAGACTTGGACATTATCATGGATTTGAATAGTCTCCTTTTTCTTAATTCATTTTGAATTTTGAGTATGTATGATAGCACTCTGCTCCATGAGAGTATGTTATACTTTTTCCATTACCTCATTCTGATAATGTTGGTGTTTTCAGTTATTCTATTTTCTTATACAATGCTGAAAGTTACAATTTTTATGTTTACAAAGATTTGAGTTAGCCATGTATACCAAAGGATTAAGAACTGTGAGGTTGAGTAATCAGAGAGAGAGAGAGAGAGAGAGGGAGATTTCAAGAATGTGGTGCCATCATCTATGAGCTGTGACTAGGGGCAGTGTGTTAGGAGAGGTTACACGAGAAGGAAGAAAATTGGGTGAGGAGGGTGCGGAATGCAGGGCGAGGTAAGGATTTTGTTATGGCAGAATGGGTGAGGATTCTATTGTAGTAAATGCATGGAGTAGATGGGACACGTATGATGTGGGGCTGTAGCTGGGTGATGTGGGGCTATAGCTGGGTGATGTGGGAGAGTAGGATGGACTGGTGGGCGAATAAGCTGGACTTGTAGGACTATATCCCAAAGAGCCAGGACTATAAGTCGGAGAGGTGGGACTGTACCCAGTTGAGATAGGCCCAAATGACGTCGGGCTGTACCCAAGTTAAGTGGCGCTGTACCTGAGTGATGAGGGACTATAGCCTGGGGATGATGGGCTGTAACCATGAGATGAAGTAGGAGAAAATGTCATCCCACTAACATAAGGTGAAAACTGTGCATCGGTATGAAGCATCCATTCCTCATTAGGCTTAAAACCTTGATTGTCATCAAACTTCTGAACTTTAGTATTTTTTATGAAAACCTTATTGATGTCTGGGATACGTCGTAAGGTCATTCAGTTAGGATGTTGCTTTCTATTTTCTTTAAGCAATTCATAGGTCAATTTTTATTGTATATATGTTTTCTGATGTAGTCCATTTTTCTGACATTCATAGGCAACGCCTATACTTGTTTTTTTAATTCTTTGCAGCAAGAACAACCAAGTGAGGCTGCAACCCCAATTACACCCCCATAAGTAGCACCGAATCCACAGGCAGCCTTTGCTCCTTCACCAAAGGTAAGGCTTGTCTTAAGAGTCACTTGAGTTCCAATTGTATCCTACATATATAATCGTATGTGTCTCAAGTTTAAATATAACAACTTGACTGTTCAACATAATTTGTATGTAGTTGTCCTTTGCCTCTTTGTATCATCATCACCAGATTCATTGTTCGACCTTGTCACTGACCATCATCTCAGGTACTGACGAATGCCTTTCATATTTTGTTAGCTTGTATATGTAATGCGTACTTTTGTATATTGTTTTATGCCATTAATGACTATTTGTATATACAAATAATGTTCATTATGAGTGAACCTTAGTTGCCCGTTTGAGATTCATTACAGTGATTCTTCCGGACAGTTTGGATTAATCATTGTATTGATTCTCGAATTGTCCGTTTGGACAGTTTGGGAAGGCTGATATTTTTTAGTATATTCCTATGTGTAGGTTGTGCGTGTTGTCTTAAATATGATGAAATTTCGATACAATGCATTTCACTTTGTTCTCCGGGTGCATACTTGACTGTGGTGGAACTGATGTCACTGCTTTCATTTCGTGTACTTGGAGACCAAAGCGAAATGCTGCCGAAATTTCGTCAAATTTAAGATAAGACGCTCAACCTATACATATGAATATACTTTAAAAATTTGTCTTCCTAAATGGGATAGGACCACCACCTTGAATGAAAAAAGTGAGGTTTGCATGCATGGAATAACATTGTGAGTATCACACAGTTGTTAATAACATGGATCGAAGTTGGATGAATGCAAATCGCATGACGGTTGACTACGAAGAGGGCGTTGAAAATTTCTTGCAATTTGCCTTCGAAAGAAGTCGACCGGATGGGGATGGAAAATATTTCTGCCCCTGTATCAATTGTTTGAATGGTAGACGACAATCACTAGAAGACATGCGGGAGCACCTTCTGTGCGATGGGATTAAGAAGACTTATACGACATGGATATGGCATGGTGAATTGACAGACACGCAGAGGGTCTCGCAGACTGAACGGGTTGATGTTGACGTCGGAGATCGACTGGAGGATATGATTCGTGATCTGGGACATGAGTCTTTTCAGCAAGCCCATGCCCCTATGTATGATACGTTGAAGAGTGATTCGAAGAAGCCGTTGTATCCGGGGTGCAAAGACTCATTGACACTGTTGTCTGCGGTGTTAACCCTTGTTAATGTCAAGGCCAGATATGGGTGGAGTGACAAAAGCTTCAGTTCACTGCTTGAGGTACTAAAGGACATGCTTCCAGACGAAAACACGTTGCCAAGCAGTTACTATAAGGCGAAGAAGATACTTTGTCCGATGGGTATGGAGTATAAAAAAATTCATGCCTGTCCTAATGACTGCATATTGTACAGAAATGAATTTGAACAAATGCATAAATGCCCCACGTGTGGGGTATCACGGTACAAAGTGAAGGACGATGACGAATGTGGTAGTGATGAGAGTTCAACGAAAGGCCCTCCCGCAAAGGTGTTATGGTATCTTCCGATCATTCCTAGGTTTAAGCGTCTGTTTGCTAATGAAGATGACGCAAAAGACCTTACATGGCATGCAGAGGGAAGGAACTCTGATGGGATGCTCCGACATCCGGCAGATTCAGTTCAGTGGAAGAAGATTGATCGTTTGTATCCGGAGTTCGGCAAAGAGCCAAGAAATCTAAGGCTCGCACTTGCCAGTGATGGAATGAATCCGTACGGCAGTTTAAGTACTCAGCACAGCTCTTGGCCTGTTTTGCTTGTCATATACAACCTGCCTCCTTGGTTGTGTATGAAGCGGAAATACATGATGTTGTCAATGATGATATCAGGCCCAAAACAGCCAGGAAATGACATTGATGTTTATCTTAGTCCGTTGATTGAAGACTTGGCAAACTTGTGGGATGAAGGGGTTGAAGTGTTTGATGGTTATCGTAAGGAGACATTCAAGTTGCGGGCAATGCTATTTTGTACCATTAATGATTTTCCTGCATACGGGAATTTGAGTGGATACAGTGTTAAGGGCCATCATGCATGCCCTATCTGTGAGGAAGACACCAGTTGCTTGCAACTTAAACATGGAAGAAAAACAGTTTACACTCGGCATCGACGTTTTTTGAGACCTTATCACCCTTATCGGAGACTGAAAAAAGCATTTAACGGAAGTCAAGAGCATGATATTGCACCGACTCCGTTAACCGGGGACCAGGTTCTTGAGCGGGTTGATGGCATCCATATTGTATTTGGAAAGACTCAAAAGAAGCAGAAAGGAAATACATGCTTATGGAAAAAAAGGTCCATATTGTTTGAGCTTCCATACTGGTCTGATCTATATGTTAGACATTGTCTTGATGTTATGCATGTGGAGAAAAAATGTGTGTGACAGTGTTATCGGCACGTTGCTTAACATTCAAGGCAAGACAAAGGATGGTTTGAACACTCGTCAAGATCTTGCTGAGATGGGTATACGTGAGCAGTTACATCCTAGGTCCGATGGTAAAAAAATTTACTTGCCTCCAGCATGCCACACTTTGTCAAGAAAGGAGAAGATAAGTTTCTGTCAGTGTCTACGTCGTGTTAAAGTGCCACAAGGATACTCTTCAAATATTAAGAGCCTTGTACAGATGAAGGATTTAAAACTAGTTGGATTAAAGTCTCACGATTGCCACGTGTTAATTCAACAACTATTAGCCGTGGCGATTCGAAACATTTTGCCTAACAAAGTCAGGCATGCTATAAGTCGCCTGTGCTTTTTCTTCAATGCCATTTGTACAAAAGTCGTGGACCCTGCAAAGTTAGATGGCTTGGAAGAAGAGGCCGCAATTATCTTATGTCAATTGGAGATGTACTTTCCTCCCTCATTTTTTCGACATAATGGTTCACTTACTAGTTCATCTGGTGAGGGAAATTAAAATATGTGGACCAGTTTATTTACGGTGGATGTACCCGATCGAGCGATACATGAAGATCTTGAAAGGGTATACAAAAAACCTATACCGTCCTGAAGCATCCATAGTTGAAAGGTACATTGCAGAAGAAGCGGTTGAATTTTGTTCAGAGTACCTTCAAAAAGCAAAACCTGTTGGTCTTCCCGAGTTGCGACATGAGGACAGAGTGGGAGGAAAAGGTACACGAGGGCTACATGTTATAACGCCCTCGTTGCAGGAATTGTATCAAGCTCATTTGTATGTCTTGAATAACAGTAATGAAGTGCTGCCATATGTTGTTCGTCATGAAGCACTACTTAAGGAAAGTAATCCAAGAATGACGAAGAATAGGCTGTTGAAAGAGCATAACAAGACATTCTTGAATTGGTTTAAACATACAATATTTGCTGATGAATCTGCATCTGAAACACTGACGAAGTTAGCAGATGGCCCAAAAAGAAATGTGAGAAGTTGGCAAGGGTACGATATCAACAAGTACTCCTTCTATACCAAACAACAAGATGAGAAGAGCACCATGCAGAACAGTGGGGTTAGCCTAAGAGCTGAGTCACAGCACTTTGCTACTGTCAATGATGACAATCCACGTTTGGCATCCTTGCCTTACTTTGGAGTCATTAATGACATATGGGAGCTTAATTATGTTACTTTCTCTGTCTGTGTTTTCAAATGCATGTGGGTTGATGTCAACAGTGGTGTGCGAACCGAGGATTTAGGGTTTACTTTGGTAGATCTTAACAAGCTAGCTTACGAAGATGAACCTTTCATCATGGCAGAACAAGCTAAACAAGTTTTTTATGTACAAGATCCGTGTGACGAAAGGTGGTCAGTGGTACTACACGGAAAAACCATTGGCATTAATGTTGACGACGATGACTCAACCGGCGATACAAGTGTGCCTCATTTCTCTACACAAATAGCTAACGTCAACACAGAAAACGAGGTTGACGATGTTCACGCAAATCGTAATGATCATGATGAAGGAGAATTAATTAACATCAGCTAATGTAATTTTTGTTTATTAAATATTTTCGCCTTGTACATACAATTTCATATGTGATATTGTAACTTAACTTGTAAGTTAACTTTACTGATCTGTGTTGTTGTGTTTTACAGGATCATGACTACACCATCCAACTCCCCTCCGCGGGCTGACTCACCACTTCCTCCTCCTGAGTCAGCACATCCTCCTCCCGAGTCAGCACCGACTCATGCTGACTCAGCACCTCCTCTTGCGGCAGGACCTTCGTCGACTACATCGAAGAAGACGAGGAAAGCAACACGGCTGAGGTCACTTGCTACTAGAGCTCCTGGTGCTGACAGACCGGTGGTCCATGTGGATCCTAGCACAGGGAAGGCTGATGGTCCTCAGGCAAAGAAATTGAGGACATATCTTGGGATCGTGGCCAGAGATAAGGTGGATATCACCCTTCCTAGTTGGAAGGAAGTGCCTTCAGTGCAGAAGGACTTGATTTGGGAGGACATTCAGGTATTACAATTTAAACCATAAATTAATTAAAATGTTGTTCATGTTAGCTTAAATTGAAAACTAACTTCCTTTTAATGCAGGCTGAATTTGATATCCCTGAAGCGTCCGACCAACGGACAAAAAAGAAGATTCTGCAGACCGTGGGTGAGCGGTGGAGGCAATTCAAATCAGACTTGACGCGGAAATGGGTCCTCGCAGAAGGAAACGACGACGATGCCGACGCTGTCTGTGGTAAATATGGCATCAGTCACGAACAGTGGACCCAATTCTGTCAGAGTCGGCGAGCAGCTTCCTGGGAGGTATGTTGTTTTATTTAAACATACAATTTCTCATTTAGGTAGTCATACAGTCTCCAATTTACTAACCCTATGTGTCTACCTGTTACAGGATGTTAGAAAGAAGGCTCAGGCGATCCAGAAGCAAAACACCGCACCTCACGTGCTGTCACGCGGGGGTTACGAGTTGCTAGAGAAGAAATTGATGGAGGAAAAACAGAAGAAGCAACTAGAGGGAGCAACTCGTGATGACAGCACGGAGACCATCATTCATCCTCCGTCCCCTGTGCGTCGGCACGTGAAGTGGAAGCTTGCTCGCACGAAGAAGACCGGCGAGATGACTTCGGAGGCGGCACGACAGATTGCTGAGAGGATTGTAAGTCACACTTGACTGTTCATACACATTTAATTAATTTTCGTGTCACAAATTGTGACTCAAAATGATCTTCTTATTTTTATTGCAGGATTCCCTGGAAGAGCAATCCACACAGGGTTCTTTTGTCGCCAGTGGTCGCCAGGATGTCCTGTCTGCTGCCATTGGACGACCGGAGCATCCTGGCCGTGTCCGTGGTGCTGGAGCTGGTGTGACGATCACTCAGTACTTCGGACCGGCTCAATCATCCTCTCGGAAGTCCAAATCTGCATCCATGGCGCCTGAGGACTTGGATCGCCTGAAAGACAACATTAGGGTCGAGCTGGAGCAGTCTATCACTGATCGACTTACACAGTCGATCACAGAGAGAGTCACCCAGCAGGTGATGATGAGCTTCAGCCAGCTCCAGTCCCACATCCAGTCTCAGGGTGCCATTCAGCCTCCGGAGGTACAGTCCTGTCCCCTTGGTGCCCGTGTCAGCACCAAGGGAAGCTGTGTCGATCCCTCGGGCAATGACCCAGACACGGGTGCATCTGATAGGCGTGGGTTGTATGTGGATGACAATCCTCCCCGCCTTGTTGCCCTTGGCAGAGTTCATGAGGGATCGACGACTGTGCACGGCGTCCCTCTTGGCGCTGATCATGTCAAGGTTAGTGTTGAGGAAGTACGCGATGGAGACGCTCGCGTCCCTGTTCCCACTGACGAGGTTCAGTTAGTGGGGCAGGCACTTAACACTTTCCTTGCTTGGCCGACGCACCTTGTACATACAATTTTGACTAAGGTATTTGATTTTTGCCTTATTTCTTATGAATTACGAATGATTTGTCACATATGCATTTAAGCTGATCGCTCACCTTTTGTTGTTAACTGTGTAGGATAAAGAAGAACCCAAGGGACCGGCGAAACCTGTAGATAAGCCGGAACGTGTTTCTGATCCCTTGTACCATTTAGCATTGACCATCCCCGATCTTTTCCTCAGACCCTTCCAGGTGCCATGGGACCCGCTGATGTTCGGGGTGCATAATGACAACTTCCCGTTGTACATCAAGCATGAGGATCTTTCGGAGATCATCCATGGTGGTCAATGTCTAAACATCTCTGTTATACAATTGTGGATGCTGTAAGTCTCTTTCAATTGAGTAGCATTATTTGGTGAATTGTTTTATATTCTACCATAACTGACTTTATTTCTCATTGCACAATAGGCATATGAATCATATGAGGCTGCAATCGGATCATCCCGATGTGTATGAATTCCTCGAGCCACAGTCCATACAGAGATCTGGCCAATCTCAATTTCAAATCGAGGACTATATGAAGAAATGGATGCAGACTTCACAGAAAAATGTCTACCTTGCACCGTATTTGAATGGGTAAGTATAAATGAGTATCACAATTTAATTAATGTATGCAGTATAATAATTTGATTTTGGACAATGCAGTGCACATTGGCAACTGGTAGTTATATGTCCCAGGGCCAATGTAGTCGTCTGGTTCTGTTCGTTGCATAACAGGCCTGATAACTACCTTAAAGGAATTATTAACAGGTAGGTTATAATTTGTAACACATTTACGTTATTTGTATAGTTGAAATGTAAATTGTACACTATGCATGCTTGTTTGTCTTAAACAGTGCTTTGAAGGGAGTCGATGGCACTCCAGCAAATAAATCTAAGTCTACAACTAAATGGATTGCGCTTAAAGTAAGTATTTTAATAAATCATGGTTTATGTATTCAATTCATTTTTATTACTATTTACGCTAATTGCCATTTAACTTTGACTGTGTTTTTGAATTTAGTGTAATAAGCAAACTGGAAGCACCGAGTGTGGCTATTATGTCATGCATTGGATGCAAACAATAGTCCAAGGAGGTTTCACAGACAACTGGGAGACGGTAATTACTTGTCTAATTCAAAACTAATTGTTTTGTTTACTTGTTTTTGTTTTGTACTTATTAAATGTTTTATTATGTCATGCAGTTTTTCACTGATCAAAGACCATTGGAGGCTGACACCTTGAAGGCGATTAGGGTTCAATGGGCGAAGTTTTTTCTCAAAATTAGAGATGATGTATTAGTAGATTAGGTGGTAGATTAGGTGGTTTATTGGATTTTTAAAACAATTGTATATACATTAGCTTAGCAATTTGTTTTATATACATTGACACTATTGACATTTATTTGTTATTGGAATAATTAATTTACTTTGATGTACTGTGAACTTGGCTGGATCTGGATTTTAAAATTTGCAGGTTGAAGAACTGCTAAAATTAAAAAAACAGACAAAACATTTAAAAAAAAAAATAAACAAACAACATCGGTTATTGTCCAAAACCGATGTTAACATGTACAACAACATCGGTTATCAAGCAAAACCGATGTTGATTATACGTAATAACATCGGTTTTCAACAGTAAACCGATGTTGTTACAGCAAATCAACATCGGTTTTAGCTACAAAACCGATGTTATTACACACTGTCAACCGATGTTGATTTCCTGTAACAACATCGGTTTTGCAAAGTCAAACCGATGTTGTTAAATGAAATCAACATCGGTTTTGGGATAAAACCGATGTTGTTACATCTAATTAACATCGGTTTTGTGGAAAAACCGATGTTGTTACACCTTCTTTACAGTTTTTAATGTTTTCATTTATCTCTATCTACATCGGTTATTGATGGAAAACCGATGTTGTTGACTTTAGTTAACATCGGTTTTGAAAACCGATGTTAACTTGCATACATTCAACGTCGCCTGATTCAACATCGGTTCATAACCGATGTAGAAGGTCCAAAATAACCGATGTAGAAGGCTGTTTTTCTAGTAGTGGCCATCCGGGATGGACAGAACCTTGAGCTATGGCACAAGCGTCTCGGCCACATGAGCGAGAAAGGACTCCAGATTTTAGAGAAGAAAGAACTATTGACCGGGTTGAAGGGCCAAGTGTTGGAGAGTTGCACACATTGCCTAGCTGGAAAGCAGCACCGGGTTTCGTTTGTGAAACCGAATCAACCCAGACGACGAAGGCAGATCTTAGACCTCGTCCATACTGATGTTTGCTCCATGTCAGAGAGATCGCTTGGAGGAGCTCAGTACTTTGTTTCTTTTACTGATGATCACTCCCGCAAAGTGTGGGTTTATTTGATGAAGACTAAAGACCAGGTACTCCAATGTTTTAAAGAGTTCCATGCTATGGTGGAAAGGGAGACCGGTAAGAAGTTGAAAGTGGTTCGATCAGATAACGGTGGTGAGTACCGGGGTCCCTTTGAAGCTTACTGTAGAGAAGCCGGGATCCGACTTGAGAAGACACCTCCCAAGACTCCGCAGTTGAATGGACTTGCTGAGAGGATGAACAGGACTATTGAAGAGAAGGTCCGGAGTATGCTATCCAATGCCAGATTGTCGAAAGCATACTGGGGAGAAGCCGTCATGACAGCTGTTGACTTGATTAATTTGTCACCATCAAGACCACTTGAAGGAGATATTCCTGAAGAAGTCTGGACAAGTCGGAAAGCGACTTATGACCACCTGAAGGTGTTTGGATGCCGAGCTTTCGTGCATGTCCCCAAAGATGAAAGGGCGAAGCTCGACGCGAAGACGAAGGAATGTATTTACCTCGGTTCGCCGAAAACCGAGTTCGGGTTCAGACTTTGGGATCCGATTAGCAAGAAGATTGTGAGAAGCCGAGATGTAGTATTTCATGAAGATGAGACAATTCATGACATCTCGAAGCCCGAAGTCCGGGTTCCTGTTCGACGTGAAGAACCCGTCCCTCCTGTTCGAGTTGAAGTAGGGGGAGAGCCTGAGGAAAGAAATGTTGACCAGCAACAAGCTGATGATGACTGAGATACTGAGGTTCGAGTTGATGTAGAGAACCGTGATGCACCGGGTTCTCAAGCGACTGAAGAAGAACAGCCAAGATACCCCACTAGAGAAAGAAGACCTTCTATGAGGTACCCACCTGATGAATACACCGTCATTGCTGAAGATGGTGAGCCTCAGAGTTATGATGAGGCCATAACGAGCTCGGAGAAAGAAGCGTGGGAGAAGGCAATGCAAGACGAGATGAATTCCTTGCATGAAAACCAGACTTATGAGTTGACCGAGCTGCAAGGCTACTCAGATGCCGATTTAGGGGGAGATTCCGACTCAAGGAAGTCGACAACTGGATATTTGATGAGATTTGCTGGAGGAGTCGGACTGATGAATTCAGCACATTGAAGCCAAGAAAGAAGGCCGGGTTGTTGAAGTTGAAGACCCCGGTCTCACTGAAAAACGGAAGGGGGAGATTTGTTGGATAATTTCCGTTTTTAGTTGATAAGATATAATCTTGTTTGATAAGATATAATCTTGCTTTTAGTTGATAAGATATAATCTTGTTTTTTATTTGATAAGATATAATCTTGCTTTTATTTGATAAGATATAATCTTGTTATTATTTGATAAGATATAAATCAAATAATATTTGATAGCTTAGGCCCAGCCCATTTCATCCTATAAATAGATGAGTAAGGGTGGAGGCAAGACACACAGAAATTTGAGAGCCTCAAGTGACAGTCTTGAGTGATATATTTGAGCAAGCCACCGTGCCTGCATATTTGAGAGCTTAGAGTGAAACACTGTGAGCGTTTGAGTGACCACCATTGTTGGAGAGGTTGAGTGTACCACCACATTGGTGTGTTTTTGATTCATTGTAACCGATTATTGTTATAGTGGATTTTGATACTGGACTAGGTCCCGTGAGTTTTTCTTTTCTCACATTGAGGAAGGTTTTCTCACGTAAAACAAATTCTGATTGTCTCTCTCTCTCTCCCTTTTGATTTTATTTTCGCTTCCGCAAATTGATTTGAGGGTCCGAAATACCCAACAATTTTTATGTTTATTTTTTTTTTTTAGTTTCTATCCAATAGATTTTTAGTTTCTTTTTCTTTTTTTCTCTCTCATCATTTACGAATATTTTGTCGAACATAGTCTATGACCCAAACAACTCTATATTCCAAGTTATTGTAGGTTGACTCAACAAAATTTGGGATGCTTACCATTTTGTCTTCTTAGAGAAGAAAATCTAAGTAGGATAAGGCAATAATCACTCCTCGGAGAAGTTGTAGGACAACTTCGTACCATTTCATGAGCCTTGAGGACTACATTGAAATCACCCATTAGGCTTTAAGGGTGAGCAACTATAACACCATTCATTACAATAGCAACCATAGTAAAATATACCAAAAAAAATATGAAATTCCAAAATTATAGTAGTCTAAAAATACCTCATGTATATTAAAATAAGTCAAATAAATGAGTCTTTACAAAAAAAACATTATCCTCAAAACATGGACATCTAAACTAAATTAACGCTAAAAATATAACGAAAGCAATGTTATGAAATTTGACCCGGCTCGACCAGTTGGACAGGACTCGGTGGTCTAAAAAGGCCGATTTTTCTATTGAGTAGGTTGTGCAATTGACCTGGGATGACCCGGTCAAACTCGGCCAAGTAGGCTACCAAATCCTAGTTGTACAAGTCCGACCCGGCCAATTTTATAACTTTTTTTAAAATTAAAAAAAACATTTTTTTAAAAATTTTGGATTTTGGATTATTATCAATTATTATTTTGAATTTTGGAATATGAATGAACTTTTTTTACTCAAATAATGTTAGTTATATACTTATATATAATATATACATATATAAGTTTGAATTTTTAATATATATATCGAGTTAAAACAGGTCAATTACTGACCTATTGATTGGACTACTGACCCACTACTTCAACCGGGTCAATGATCGGACCGGATTTCATAACTATGAACGAAAGTAGTCATATCCAACATCTTATTCTGAAGTACTAATTAAGCTACAATAAATGTAACTAAGAAAATTATGTATTCAACTCTCTTCAATTCTAGCATCTTATTCCTCGTGTTCTGAAAATAACACTTTTAATGAGATGATAATTCCAGTGAAGAAAACAAACCTAGAGTATTTGTAAATAGTATTATTCTCAATCGATGCGATAATCCAAAAAATCAGTCATGGTATCGTAATGAATTTAAAATAACATTTTATATGTATATAACTACTCTAATAAAAATCAGCTTAAAACACTCACAATTCATGACATTATGAATAATTGAAATATTTAAATAAATGACAACACCGCAATGCATTTAAATAAATATAGCATACATGACTTAGTGATTCCCAGGATCACAATACTTAATTCTTTGGTTCCTAAAATTTGTGTGGATCTCAGATTCTTCAAAGGGTCTATAAGCTCATATTCCATGCAATGACACCCTATTGCCTTCCCCATTATAGATTAAGATATCCATAATCTCTTCTTCATCCTTGATGGATGTATCTATAATAATTTCATTTTCATCTCATATGGAAGTATCTATCATATAATCTCACAATAAAATGTATATCATCATCTTTTCCCAAAAGGTGATGATCAACTCACAAATTACAAGAATATCATTCTAAAATAAATACCCTTTAGATAACACACATACGTACAAATTGGTCTTGATCCTAAATGTTAAATTATATATCCATTAATTTAATAATAAAGCCCTTTAGATAATGTCTATATATATATATATATATATAAAGAAAGCACATTCTCAAGAATTCATACTATGGAGATTTAGAAAAATTTGCTTTACTCGTCTCTTGAAGCAAAAAATTTGTGTTCTTCGTTATTCTTCTTTTCCTCTACCAATTGCGTTGAAAGAATTTCTCTATTTTTTTTCTTAATCTTTGAGCAACCCACTAATACCAAAAGAGATTGTTTATATGTATGATTCTAAGATAAAAAATTGTCTACCCTTATATAAAATTATACGTAATATAAAATTTGTTTAATCAATCTTTCTTTATCTATTATTTCTATTATATTTAATTATAATTATCTTTAACCAATCCAATACATTATTATACTAATATATTTTTTAAAAAATAACAATATAATATTTTAAAATAATTTAATCTATCATCTCCCTTATTAAAAAATATATTTAAATATTCTTATTTAAATAATTATTGAATTATTTTTAAAATGTTATAAAAGTATTTTTTTTTTTGTAGTACTTGCATAGATGGTTGTAAGTAACTATGATTGAGAATTATTATTCATTATTCTCGTTTGAATGAATTGCCTAGAATGAGTTAGAACCTCCAACTTTAAATCGACCGAATTAGATGGGTTAAATTGATAAAAATAATGAATAACTAACTAACTAGCCAATACATATAAATTAATGTAAAAGTATATAACCATGTGTGTGTATATAATAATTTAAAAAATTGGAAAAGAAACTGTAAAGCTCCTAGATTATAAACCATACATTGTTTTTATTAGCTTATCAAATAATTTTTTTAAAAAAATATTTTTTTTAAAAAACTCTGTAATTAAACTCCTCTAATAACTTATTATTTGTCAAATAAAGTAATTAATTAACTTATCATTTCTCCAACACACACATCAACGTAAGACACAGAATACTAAATAATAATAAGTGCTGAGTAATTTGGTGTTTGACTAGTGCTTAATTTAATTTAAAATACACTTGTTCCACACTCCCAAGTAACTTAGACGTTTCCATTATTTTGAGAATAAACTGGGAAAATAAACAACAAATTAGGCCCACATAGAAATATATGACTGGAATACATACAATCATGTCTGAGATAGAATAGATTTTCTCATTGGTTTTATATGGCTATAGTTTTTATGCATGTAGCTTTAATAAGAATATATGCCAATTTGTATGGTTAGTCTATTTCAGCGTGATTTAGACCCTTAAGTTATTGAAAAGCTAACAGAATATCTTAATTGATTTGAAAATGATTTGGCAAGTGTATGTTTCCGTTCACGGCTCCTTAAATCAATATGGTACAATAAATTAATTTTTCAAAAGAGTCTCAGAAACATAATTAATTATTTGTGATCTAAAAAGATCTTGAGCAAGCGTAAACCTTAAAAATGAAAGACTTACTCGAAGCAAAAAGGTAAATTGCAAAGTACAAACATATAATAAATCTTTGTGAAAAGGAATAACTTTATTTTCACGAGACATTTTATAAGAAAAAATGAAAGAGAAGTGAGGCAATAAAAATTTACATAAGAATAATAACAATCTTGTGAATGGAGAAGCTAGGGAATAGGAGGAGAGTGGGAATAGGAGGAGAGTGGTGGGAATACAGACAGAAAGGGATGCGTGTCAAGTCTCGAGTTACTCTACGAGCACCAAAACCAAAACGAAACGGTAGAGAAATGGGTTGAGTTTCCGTACAAATTAACTGTTGCTTCTTTTAAGGGGGCGTTGCGTTGCAAAAGCCTATGTGGTATTTATTTCATTTGTTCCCCGTTAAGGGAGAGAGAGGGTTAGTTGTGTATTTTCACATCACTCACCAAAGCAACTGATAAAGTCCCTTTGCCTTGGGTCAGGTTACCTCCAGCTGTATCCAATGACATAAGCAGACTTCATGCACCAATCTCGCCTTAATTTTATTTTTAACAAGAAAAGGAAACAAATGCCATATCCTTACCTTTTTTTTACAGGACAAGTAAAGGAGATCTTGATCTTGCTTTGTTTTGTTTTACTGAAGGAAGGGACACAGTACTACAAGCAAGCGAGAATTGGAATTGGAATTGGATTAACCGGATGAGTGGTCGAGCGGAACTAGGCTAGCAAGATAGAACTCAACAATTTTCACACAAACCAAAATAAAAACTTAAACCGTAGTCCATAGTTGTCAAAGTAAAAGAAAGGTTGAGTCTAGTTTACGCCAAATATTCTTCTCCTTCCTGTCAGACCTATTACTATAAAAGAAGCCACACTGCATCCTTCTCCATAACCTTTTGCTTTCTTTATCCAATAATAATAACCCCCCCTTTTTCCCTCTCCATACCCTTTTGCTTTCTTTATCCAATAATAAGAACTTCCCACGAGTGGCTTTAACTGGTCTGGTCTGGTCGGACACACAAAAATATTATTATGGAGAAGGTGAATTTTGTGAAGAATGGAGAGCTTAGATTGCCTCCGGGGTTCCGTTTCCACCCGACTGATGAGGAGCTGGTTTTGCAGTACTTGAAGCGCAAGGTCTTCTCCTGCCCTTTGCCAGCCTCTATCATTCCTGAGGTTGATGTTTGCAAGTCTGATCCTTGGGATTTGCCAGGTTCCTTTCTACTCACACCCACCCCCTTTCTCTCTTCTCATCTTATTTATTAACTAATTGCAATCCCATGGCCTCTGTTTAGGTGATTTGGAGCAAGAGAGATACTTCTTTAGCACCAAAGAGGCCAAATATCCCAACGGAAATCGCTCTAACAGGGCCACTAATTCGGGTTATTGGAAGGCAACTGGCTTGGACAAACAAATTGTTACTTCAAAAGGGAACCAAGTTGTGGGGATGAAGAAGACACTTGTTTTCTACAGAGGCAAGCCTCCTCATGGATCCAGAACTGATTGGATCATGCATGAGTATCGCCTCATCATCCTTAACGCCTCTCAGGTGAGACCAAACTAACTAATTACTTTATTTATCTGCATGCGTACTTTTACATTAACGTTACTCATAGCTAGAATTTTTGTGTGTGTGCAGAGCCTTGTTGTTCCCATGGAAAACTGGGTTCTATGTCGCATATTTTTGAAGAGGAGAAGCAGTGCTAAAAATGGGGAGGAGAGCAACAAGGTGAGGAACTCTAAGGTGGTTTTCTATGACTTCCTAGCGCAGAACAAGACTGATTCCTCATCCTCGGCCGCTAGTGGAATTACACATGAACATGAATCAGATGAACATGAACATGAAGAGAGCAGTAGCTCCAACACCTTCCTTATACTATTAGAACAAAACCATAACAACCAAGTCAACAACCACCTTCCTTAAAAAGTTGATTATCACCTAGTTGCTTTTTTTTTTTTTAATTCTCTTTCCCTTTCCCTGTAATTATCATCAATCACTTGTTGAAAGGAAGCATCCCTCCCAATGAGACCGGCATTAGTTTAAGGGTAGCCTGGAGAGTATGGCACTGATAGTAGCAGTGTGTAATGGACTTCTCATTTTCCTTCAATTTAACCTTTTTTCTAATGCCCATGCTTCTTCTTTTAGCTAAAAGCTACTCATTTTCAGTTTCAAAGGAGATGCTTTGACAGAGGAAAAGTAGAAAGCACAAGAAAAGAATATCAAAATATATTTTGTCAAAAATTAAAACACCGTTTTCAGGAGAATAAGAACATAATCTATGCGACATCAGCGACGCACTAGTTACTTGCTCTTCTTCCTTTAGGGAAAGAAGGGTGCCCAGCTCCTCAAAGTTGATTCTTGCCAGATCAAATTTTCAATATATTTTTTGGGGGCATATACAAGAACTGTTATTTATGTATCTTAATCAACTGCAACTCCAAAATGTTTTGTTTTTCATTTAGGTATGCAGATATTCAGGGCATATTTTCCACAACATTGTTTGGATTTGTCATTCTATTTTTTACTAAATAGCAGTAGACAGTAGTAGGCGGAGAAGTAGATGGGGTATGTTGGTCGAGGGAAACTAACCTGTTTACAATTGCAATGTTAATTTTAAGATATACACACAGTATCATATTCATAGTATGTTTTACAAACAATTAAAACTTTTACACGGGAAAGCATATTTTGACGAGGGACCCTTCACCTTGACCCAAAAACTGGTTAATGACCCCATCCCAGACTTCCATGAAGTACTAGGATTTTTTTCCACCTTCACAAGTATGCGTATCTTATCCATATCCTTTCTACTTCTATCTCTTAATAAGTCCGCTATTTGATTTTTTCAATTTTCCAAATCACCAATATTGACTTTATTAAACACAGTATGAAATATGATAATTGCTTGTGCAGCTTATCACCCTTCCCGCTACTCAATCATTCACAATTACGTTTCTTTCTCAGGCCAGGTAACAATAACATACACGGAATGGAAATCGAAACCTAACATTTAGCAATATTAAAATTTCAAAACAAGTGATTAAGTGCTTTGACAGAATGACCTATTATTTATTGTTATTATTATCGAGGTTTCTCTGTAGCCATCCTGTACTAGTGTTTTAAGTAATACGTCTAATTTTGAAAGATAGAAAACATGAAAGCTACGTTTCCCTCTCTGTAAAATTTGTCTACCTTATATGCATACAACACTGTTGTACACGAGTGTCACTAGCCAGCTTGGAGTTGACCAAACCTTGCCTACACTACAACTCAAATCAACTGATCCAATTTGCACTTTGAAAAATAAATAAACTATAAGGAATAATTATGCAATTTGCAGATTAAATTAGCAGTGTTATCATCATCTCGAATTAAAATATATAGACACATAAAATTATAAAGTACGTCTCTCAATTATTATATGTATTGATAACAGTTTAATACATTTAACTATATAAAACATCACTTTAAAGGCCACTTAGTCAGAGTATGTCAGGCCGAAAACAAATTAACGAATAGGACATACAAACCTTGCCATATGGATTCTGGGAAAGTAGGGACCGCATACGTAAAACTTGATTATCGTATAAGATAATCAAATTTTCACTCTTTTTTTCACGGCATGTAAAAAATGAATTATATAAAAAAAGGTATTTTTTTTACAGAAAAAAGTAAAAAAGGTATTGTTAAAAATAATAAAAATAACTAATGTAAAATGTAGTACATTTATAGATGTAACGATTTGGTTGTCTAAAGTAAGAGACTTAAAAATAAGTAACAGTAGTTGTTGATGACTATGGGGAATGATTTAATCCCTCATATTCACATGTTAAAGAAAAATTTATTTAGCAGGAAAATTGGTGTTCAATTTCTTTTTGTGTAAAATTTTCTAGGGTTAATAATAGTCATGCATCATGAGTGAAATTTATCTTTGACCTAATGAATTAGGAGACATGTTTAATCTCTAATTCAAGACCAAAAAACATGTGAAAAATAATTTATTTAGCAAGAGAATTTATGTTTGATTTTCTTTGTGTGCGAAATTTTCTTGAACCAACAATTTCACAAGCAGGTTCAGTCTTTGATCCACTAAATTGGAGAACACTTAGATGTCCCACTCAAGAAAAAAACTATGTATATATTTTTGCACATATCATATACCACTCTTCATATTTATTATGGTATCAAATCTAGGCCATGGCTCAAAAAAGGACAATCTCATGCAACTAGTGTGAAATACATAAAATGGTCGAATGAATTTGTTGAATGGTCAGAACTCAAAAACCATATTGCAATAGGTGAGTTCAATTGCACTGCATGGACTATTGACACTGGAACTTTCATACCAAACGACAAGGGACCTAAATAGTATATATACATGATTTCCAAAGTTTTCTTGGTGGGGCTTCTTGACGGATAGCGTACAAAAAAAAAAAACAAAGGAATTGCTATGCTGAATAAAGACACAAGACTCTAACATTCTCAATGTACAGAAATTGCATTGCAATTTAATTTCAAATTCTCAGTTAATAAACAAATTGGATCGCGTTGTTCAATTCACTAATAAATTGTGTTATGTAGGACCTTCGTCCTTCAAAGATGTTGATTGTGAGATTGAAAGGGATGGGATTTATTCTTCTAGGGTACTTGAAGAATAAGAACTTGTAAGACTGATGGTATGAGTACAATGGATTTGTGGCACAAACGAATGGGACACACGTCTATGAAGATCACCCAGTTGACACATAGAGCTAGCAAACGTAAAAAATGTAGTGTGGTGAATAAAACATGTGACATTTGTTTTATAGCAAACCAAGCCAGAAAAGAATTTCCTAAGTAAACATAAAGGTAGTAGTGCATTTAAATGAATTTATTGTCAATTATGAGGAGCATACAAGACTTCTTTAACAAGAGGTGCTTTTTATTTCTTAACAATTGTAGATGATTGTTCACATGTTGAGTGGATATATCTATAAGTTGATAAATTAAACGAGAGGTGCCATACACAAAAAAAATCACTCTAGTTGAGAGACAATTTCATAAACAAGTAAAAATATTCAGGAGTGGTAATGGGAGTGAGTTCACATGTATGAGAAAATATTTTCTTGATCATGAAAATATTTTTCTAACATCTTGTATCGCAACACCCAAACAAAATGAGAGAGTGGAGAGAAAACATAAATATATTTTGAATGTGGCAGGGCATTGTGATTCTAAGGAATTTTTTCCATTGAATTCTAAGGAGGGCATATTTTCACTTTAAGCTGTATTTAATAAATTGAGCATTCACCATAGTGTTGAATGAAAAAACATCTAATGAGATGTTGCCAGGTACCCATATGTTAAGAAAGGGTGGAAGTTATTTGCGTTGGAGACAAAAAAGATCTTTGTCTCTCGAGGTGTTGAATTTGTTGATTTAATACATCCATTTACTGCTAGTAATCATGCACTTAAAGAACAAGGTGATCAAAGTGTTGGAAACTTAAAGCACGTTAAGAACTTGTAGAGGACGTGACTCGTGAAGTGCCTCAATGAGATTATGCATAAAGTGTAATACATCATGATGAAACCATAATAGACGATATTAGGGTGAACCAAACGAAGAACTAGTTGAGCAAATTATTTCAAAAATGATAAATACAACTTGCAGACAATGCCACTGAGAACCTTTCCTATGTAGAGGACACGAAGTAAAATAGACATCCACGGATCCACCTGTATGCTTGACTTCGCGACTAATATAATTAGAAGAATAAGCCCATCCAACCATCCATCTTCATCAACAATTTGCTTAGGTGACCTAGCTTTATCCCATATCACATTATGTGAATTGTGATAATTTTTCTCTAACACACCTTGTTTTTCTTGCTTCTACTTCACAGCAAAATGAGCCATTTATTTATATGAAAGCATTAAAAGATAGCTGATGGAATGAAGCCATGAAAAATTAGATACAAGCCCTTTGAATAAAATGAAACTTAGATAATCACAAATCGACCCTTTGGGAAGAAGCATTTGGCTATAAGTGGGTCTACAGAATTAAAGATAGTTATGATGGGAGAGATTTAAAGTATGACTAGTTATTATTCTTCGCAACCATCAGATGAAAAGGATTGATTACATTGAGACATTTACCGTAATTGTCAAAATGGTGATTGTATGCACTATGCAGAGTGTTAGCAGTACCAACTGCGAATTGCATCATACGGATTTCCACAATGCATTTTTCCAAGGGTAGTTAAGGAAGTGGTGTAGATGAATCGGCCACTAATTCACCACTTGACATATAAGGATGGTGTGCTTATAAGAACATGTAGAAAGCTACCTTTTTATTCAATCTTGAAATTGTAAATCTTGTTACTTACACTCTCTAATTCATTAAACTAGACAAATGAGTAAAAGTTGAGCTTTAGAATTTAATTTTTGAACGAAAATGGTTTGGCAATTAAAAATAGAGACTTAAAAGGAATTAAAAAAGAATTAAATTAAATTATTTAAATGATTTAGTTGCCGACCGGAGTTTCGTGTGATGGTGGGCTTAGTATCATCTAATAAGGCTGTTAGAGTTCTTCACGTCACCTTTTCTATTAAGTTTCATTGTCATGAAGAAAAAAAGGATGAGAGAGAGCGACTTGTATGAATTGCTGACTTTAGTCAATCACGTGGGCAGCCTATCATGGTAGACCACACATGACCCACTCACTCCAAGCTAAACTTGGTAGGCTCACCTGATTAGGTCAGTCACATTAAGAATGTAAGAGGCCTGCTCTTCCTAACAAATTGCCTTGCAAAAAAGGGAATATCTACATCCATCAATTTTGACCAGTTCCACGAACAAACCAACTATTCTTTTTTTATAAGTGTTGCTTAGTAACACTGCAACAAAGACTGATTTTTTTTCTTACTTTTTTTTCACTCATGAAATAAATCTAAATCTATGGGCCACAATTCCCAAAACAGATCCAGGGGCTAGAGCCTTTGATGGTCTTCTTCCGCGAGTATCAAAGACAAATTGAATTTCATCCACTTTAGTTAAAGATGACGGGCCATAAATTAAGAGCCCTACAAAACTAAGGCCCAAAATACAATTCTCACTCCTTCAGATACCTAGATTAGGATTGGAAGACGGACCTCTCTTCTGTTCAATTAATAAGGGCCCATTTGACTAAATTGTTCAATTGATCATTTGCTGCGAAGTATGTGAAAGATATAGGTTTGTCTTGCATTTAAATTTAAAATATTAAATAATAAGACGAGAATCGATTATAACTTCTTTTTTTCTGGAAGGGCTTGTGTTTTATATAAAAAAAATCAAAAAATCTGACTCCTTTCTGTGCTACCAAAGTAGAGAACATTCTTAAATACACTCTTGGCAATCATATGAGTGTGTACTTCTCTTGCGCAGCACATGTGTCATTGAGGACTTCAGAGATATTTGATTTGTTGTGGATGGTGCTTGGTCTATATAAGACTCTTTAAACCTCCCAACTTCTTCTATACTAGGCTTTGTTTCAGATAGATTAGAGCCACGTAATTCTGTTGGATCGAAGAAAGCGCAGAAAATTAGACTGAAACCTTACGTTTGCCTTTTGCACTTAACAGATGCTTTACGTATTTTAGTTTTTCAATTATCTGACTCCATTGCCAAAGTTTGAGTCTAATTTTCATCCTTATTAGAAGTTTTTTTCACCGTGAATCTTGTGTTGACAAATCACTTAAGAGAGTGCTTTTATAATAGTATTATCCGAGGAAGATAATTTACCAAAATTTAAATTAAAAACCTATTTTCATAATCCAAAACAAAATACATGCCACTTACATTAGCAATTCCGATTTGCTCTCAATAGTATATTTGAGTGGTAGGGTTTTGGAGGACAAAGATAGTGGGAATTTTTCATTTCTGCTAAATGTTATATAATTTGATAAATATTTAAAATAAAATAAGGAAATGATTAGATGAGTATAATTTTTAATGCTTTAGTTTTTTTTTTGTTTATTCTTATAAACATTATATTAATTTCTAAATTTTTAAACAAAACTGTCTTAACTTTTTTTCCTCCACCCATAACTTTTCTATTATCTTTTTGTTTGATGTTTTAGAAAGAAAAAAAATGTTCCTTTTTTTTATCATTTTACAATATTAAGGAAGCATTAATATTTTTTTACTGTTATATTCTTAACATTTTTATTTTTAAACTGCTTATTTTCAAAAAAAAAAACTAAAATTGTGAAATCTCAATTGTCCCAAGGTTTTGTTTGGAAAAAATAGTTGAAAGCTAATGAACTAATTGGTATATCAAAAATTGATAATCAAAAGTTGTTAAAATAATTTGTGAAGATTACTTGATAAAGTAATTGATGTCAAAATCTATTTCACATTCTATCAATAACCTTCATAAATTTTTTAATAAAAATGGTATTTATGTAACTATAATTTGTTCAGGAAAACATTCTATTAATTACCTTTTGAAAATCTACTAAATCAAAATGGAATATATTACTTATGAAATTATCTTTTATGATAATAATAACTAAATAACCATTATAGAATAATTTATTTTCAAATTATTGGAAAGTAGAAGAAGAATATCGTGTTGCGGAATGCTCGTTGCCTTAAAAGCAAATTTTTGCAAAGTATTGGTGCAATTCAATATGCAATTTACTTTCCCAAAAGTTTACATTGATGTGTTTAGATCCATATACTTAAGACTATATTAAACGATTCTTATAAGAAAAAGGAGGATAAAAACAAAACAAAAAATAAGACACATTATGATATAAATAAAGAATATTTGTTGGTGTATCTCAAAGTTTAAACAAACTATCTCTTATATAATGTTAACAAGTTTGTAAAGATTAATAAATAACCTTTAACTTTCAAATCAATTACAATCAAATTATTATAAAGAGTAATAAAATTAGTTGATCATAAATACAATCATTTATAATCTTTAAAAATAAGTAAACCCCCATTTTTGTCCTAATCCATAATTTTTATTAATTATTAAGTAAATTTCTTAATTTAAATTTCATTAAGCAAGTAAGTCTTTGTCATTAGAGTCTCACTAACTCTATTGAATAAATGATGATGTGACATATTATGTGCCAAATAGGTAGTCATGTGACATGCCAAGTCATGCACATATCAGTAATGACCAAATTGACGCTTTCAGAAATATTTTTTACATATATATTTTCAAAAATGCTTGGAAGTTAGGTCATGCATACATCAACAAAGATAAATTTGACATTTTCATGGATTTTTACTACGATTTGATTTTAGACATGTTTCTACTCTCACTTTCTATATTTCCCTTGTTAATCTAACTCACCCATCTTTTCTCTTTCTTCTTTCCTTTTTCACCACCCTTTTCTCTCTTACTAGTCCTCCTCCTCTCATTTCCTTTACCTTTTTCTCTCACCTTATATTGTCTCTATCATCTCCTCTTCTTATTTCAACCTTTTTCCCTCACACTTTAAGAAAAAAAATTTAAGCTCTTATCTTTTTCAATATATCATTTTTGACCTTTTCTAAATTGACTTTCAATCTTTTTTAAAATAAATTATTAATAGTTTAAAATAACATTAAATCACAATATAAATTATTTTTATACATCTAAAATATAATTTTTATATATGCTCAAAAGTATTTATTTATGATATATAAAATAACCATTAATCATATGCATTGTACATCCTAAAATATTAATATTTTAAGAAAATTGATATCATCTAGGCATTTCTTTAACTCTACCAACGATTACAACACTATTTCTCTTATTTTTTTCTAACTCTTATGTTTCTCCATTATTTACTTTTTTCTTCTTTTAATTTCATGTTATTTTGTTGTTTGTGTTTGAGAGACTAGATTGCAAGAGAGAATCCAATTTCATTAGCAATTGGTGTCAAACCCTCCCTATAGTGATTATATTTGATAATGGGATAGGTTGAGAGCAAGTGTGACCATCTTTGTCTTCATTTCCATTAAAGGCGAAATAGGTAGGTGAAGTGTGCATTTGGATGAGTGTAACGCCTAACTGCTTTTAAGATCAATAATTGACTTTAAAAATCAACACGAGACTTTTTAGCATGTTTTTTGTGAAGTTCTTAAGTGATAAATTACTAAAAAGTATATACATCTTGTTGGTATAGGTAGTAGACATTAATCCTTTTAAACCCTTCTCAAGTGAACAGTCACATACCTACATAACCTTTGGATCCCTCTCTTTTCGATGTGTATTTAATTCATTCATGTGTCTTTCCTGTGTTAGTGGTGTTTGTGATATCTAAGTAGTGTGCATGGTGATGTTTGTGATAACTATTTGTATGTTTCTATGTGTGGGCCTGTGCGTGAAATGGGAAAGAATTCTCTCTAGTGACATTTTCACTAGATGAGATTATGAACCTTAAATATTTATTGTTAATAAAATATATTTTATTATAAAGTAAAATTTTTATAAAATCAATAGTGAGATCATTCTACTTGATAATCTCAATTTTTTTCATATGAGAAGATCATTTTCCATGTGAAATAAACTTTACTTTTGCAAAATTGTGTGCTGATAACTCTCCTTTTTTTAAGTGTGCATTTGAACTTAACTCTGCTTGCACGTGAACCTAACTCTGTTTCTACTTTTACAAAGTGAGTTCTAAGCTCAATCTTAGTCAAGTTAATTTTTTCTTGCAAATGGAATTGAGATTGAACAAGTACTCATGAGTTTAAATGTGTGTGTGTGAACTTGACTATGCTTCCCTCTACAAACCAAGTTTTAATCTCAATCAAAATGAGTGATCTCTCATCAAATTGAATTGATATCAAATAAGTACTACAAGTTTAAATTTAATTGTCTCGTGTGTTTCACATATTTAAACTTGATTTTGCTTTATAAACTCACTTTTAATCTCAATATCAATTGTGTTTGTTTAAAAAATCCAATTATTTAAAGAAGTCAAAGTTGAAGAATTTGTATAAATGCTTGTGAATATGATATATTGTATTTTATTATTTTTTGTTTGGAGAAAAAAATAAAAATTTAATTTATAAAAGGTATTGGTATGACTTTTGACCAACCAATGGAAGTATTTAGGGTGACTAGTTTAATAATAAAAAGTATTATAATATATAAGGGTGGAGAGGGGGAGGAAGAAGTCAAGAAAGAAGAAGGTTAGGGATAATTTATTTGTAGAATAATAGTAATAGTAAAAGAAATAATAAATGATAGGTGTGTGAGTTGTTGGCGTAAGCAGAGGAAGCGGTTGAAGAAAGAAATGGTCTGATTGAGATGGAGATTTGACCTTCTCCTTCTCGTTTTTGATTTCCATTGCGCACTCTAATCGCAATTGATTTGATTTTACAAAGAAAGAAAGAGAAGAAACAATTGGAATTTGCAAGGATGAAGAGCTCTCTGAAAAAATTGAGAGGTCTGGCACTTCACAATCACAAGCATGTCTCCTCCAAGTCCATTCAGCCTCTGGGCCAGCTTGACGAACTCGCCCGGGCAACCCAGGCATTTCTATTTCTTGAAAAAGATATCATACCATATCATATCATACAAGTTTTAGGGTTTGATGGATGGAGGAATGACTTTGCAGGATATGCAAGACATGAGGGACTGCTATGACACCTTGCTTTCCGCCGCCGCAGCAACCGCCAGCAGTGCTTATGGTAGGGTTCGCCTCCCTTTATCAAATCATTCATTCATGCCTTTTATTTTATGATGATGAATTGATGATCTATTATTACAGAATTCTCCGAGTCCTTGCGGGACATGGGCTCTTGTCTTCTTCAGAAGACCGCTTTAAATGATCACGGAGATGAAACTGGTACGCCTACGCTGCTTCTGCTGTCTGTTTCTTCTTCTTCTTCTTCTTCTACTCATCTCATCACCTTTTCATTTCTTCACTTGCAGGAAAACTTCTCCTCATGCTTGGCAAAATCCAGTTCAAACTCCACAAACTCATTGATCATTATGTCACTTCCTAATTCCTTCTCTCTATTCTTTCCTTCTTTTTTGTTTTCTCTTCTTTTCCTCACTCTTTTCTTTCCCTTTTCAGCGTTCTCATATATTCCAGACAATTACCATTCCCTCAGAGTCTCTCTTGAATGAACTTCGAATTGTCGAGGTTTCTATCTCTATCAATTACTCTAACCCTATTCTTTTATCCTTCTACATTGAGTACGTCTGATCATTTTTTTTTTTGTCCAGGAGATGAAGCGGCAATGTGACGAGAAAAGGTTTGAAATGCTTTGCTTTATCTAGGTTTTTCTTTCAATGTCATACAGATATATTATGTCTTATCATTGTGTTATATGATCTGCAGAGACTTGTATGACTATATGGTAACAAGATACAGAGAAGGAGGCAGGTCTAAAGGTGGCAAAGGGGAGACTTTTTCGTTGCAGCAGTTGCAAACTGCTCATGATGAATATGACGAAGAGGCTACATTGTTTGTTTTCCGATTGAAATCTCTGAAGCAAGGACAATCGCGTAGTCTTCTAACACAGGCAGCACGCCACCATGCTGCTCAGGTTCTTCATATTTCCCTATTTCCTTCTAAGAATTGGGAATTCCTTCTTTTTCTTTTTCGTTTTATGTTGATTACCGTTGCTTTCTGTTATGCCCGAAAACAGTTATGTTTCTTCAAGCAAGCAGTCAAGTCCCTTGAGACAGTAGAACCACTTGTAAAATCAGTAACTGAACAGCAACACATTGATTACCACTTCAGTGGTCTTGAAGAGGAGGACGGGGATGAAGGTGATTATGTAGATGATGGTGGCGGTGGTTATGATGAGAATGATGATGGGGAGCTGAGTTTTGACTATGGACAAATTGAACAAGACCAAGATGTTTCTACATCACGAAACTCAATGGAGGTGACTACCTTAAGAAACTGGGAATCTGTAATCTTTTTCTTCCCCTTTTATGTTTCTCTAGGTTATTTAGAAATGGATGTCTACTGAAGACTGGGCAACTAAATCTACTAACAGGCATAAATGAGCAGGCAAATTATTGTGCACTCACTTAGTGGTGGTTGAAGGGTTTGAATCCTACTGCATGCTAAAGAGAATACAAGTGAAATCAAAATTAATTAGTGAATGAATGAATTCCTGGGGGGGGAAAAGATTATGCTCTGTAGGAAGGCCTTCAGGAAACAAACTCCATGAGCATTAGAGTTGTGGAAAAATATGTTTTGCAGTATTGTGCACAGAAACTTTGCATCCGTGTTTGTTTAAATGTGACTATCTGCTCTATGCACGTGAGTAAATAGTTTAATTTAAATGCTGCTTGATGGATGGATTGAGCAAGAACCTCTTCAAGAAGACTGAGTTTTAACTACTCTGATTATGAAGATTTTCAGTAATGAACTTCTGATTATGAAGATTTTGGATAAAAACCAAATATATACTTATAATTTTCAAGTTTATAAAACACTTCAGTTAGCTTATATTACTCATCTTGATGACTTGCTGCTTAACCATGTTTGTTTCTTTTACAGTTGGATCAGGTGGAACTTACACTTCCTAGAGATTCTACAGCTGAAGTTGCTAAGGTAAAAAAAAGACGTCTATTATCTTCAATTTCCTTTTGCCTATTAAATTTAAAGTATGCAAGAGCATGGATAGTGAATATCTTTTGCTCTATTTGCAGGAAAACTTAGACAACCTTCTGAGGAATTTGTTTTCCTTTAAGGTTAGAGCAGGGAGCCAATCTGCCCCGCTTTTTGCTGATAATAAACCTGATGCAAGTGAAAAACTGAGACAAATGCGCCCATCTTTATCGCGGAGGTTCAGTTCATATGTGCTACCCACACCAGTTGATGCTAAGAGTTCAATCCCTTCAGGGTCAAATAATCCAAAGCCTTCCAAAATGCAGGCAAATTTAAGTGAACCTACAAAGAACTTGTGGCATTCATCCCCATTGGAACAAAAGAAACATGAAAAAGATATTGGAGATGAGTTTTCTGGTTCAATTGTCAGAAGTGCACAGTCAGTACTCAAGGAAAGTAATAGCAATACCGCCTCCATGAGATTGCCGCCTCCTTTAGTAGATAGTCTTTTAGCCTCAAACCATGATTACATTTCTGCTTACTCTAAAAAGGTTAAAAGACATGCCTTTTCTGGCCCATTGACAAGTAATCCTGGGCCTACCAAGCCAGTCTCCGTAGAAAGTGTTCAACTGTTCTCTGGACCTCTTTTGCCAACTCCAATCCCTCAGCCTCCGTCATCATCTCCAAAAGCATCTCCTAGTGCTTCTCCTACTCTTATGACTTCACCCAAAATAAGTGAGCTTCATGAACTTCCTAGGCCTCCAACCAGTTTCCCCTCCAAGTCAAGGCTTTTAGGTTTCGTGGGTCATTCGGGTCCATTGGTGTCTAGTGGTCAAAAGGTTTCGACTGCAAATAATTTGGTTGCATCAAGTGCAGCATCTCCACTGCCAATGCCACCTCAGGCCATGGCTCGTAGTTTCTCCATACCTTCTAGTGGCACAAGAGTGGCAGCATTACATATGCCAAGAACACTAGAATCCTCTCATAGATCATCTATATCTGAGAATATTGCTTCTCCTCCTTTGATGCCAATAGAATTATCTAGTAGTCGGCCATCATTAGATGGCTGATGCTGTTTTCTTGGATGTTTAGACCAGAGGTAATTTTTCAACCTGGACTGTTTTGTTTACTATTTTCTTATTTTCTATTATTTTGTTTTCCTGGATTTATTTGATCAGTTTATTTTTTTAATTGTGAAATTTAGACAATGTAGAAAGTGTTGAAATTTCATATATAATTTGCAAAATCTTCGTCTCAATTTGCCTGGTTTGGAATGGGATAAAATGGAGATGAGGGTTAGGAGCTAATTCTATAGTATCAAGCACCTGAACTGCCATTGGTATTGGACACCTATTATTGAGGAAGCTCTATTCTATCTTCAAAGTTGTTAGAATATATGAAAGATATCCAATCCCCACCTAGTGGAATAAAGTTGTTAAATGAAAAATATCCAATATTATATTGATTATATCTTTAGAGTAATTTAGAGAATCTTAGTTTATCTATTAAGACTTTGTAAAATTAGAACTATGATAGAATATTAGGATAAATAAGGGTTAGTGCTTTAGGTTTTGCAACATGACATTTCACATCATATCAAGTGAATACTAATTTCATAATATTCAGTTTTTATTCTCTTCTTTTCCTCCAGCTATACCTAAATTTCTATAATTTCAACATGGTATTATTCTATCGGACCCTCATTGACCAAGTGATCTAGAACTCCCTCTTAGCCACCCCCATTCTTCTAATGAAGTGTTGAATAATCACGAGGCTTGTAGGCCTATGTATTATCCATGCTTCAAGCTCAAAGGGCACCTGTGTGAGGGGATGTGTTAGAGATATAATATAAAATTATTTGTCTTTACCTATCTGTTTAAACTTTTGGAATAGTTGGGTTTATGACAAAATAAAACTATGTTCTATGACAAATAGTTTCAAGAAATCCACATTGGGGTTAAGAATATTTTTGGTGCAAGCATCTGATCTTTAAATGGACTTGACATTTAACTATGTTCTAAGCACTTTACAATAGCAAGTGATACATGTAGAAACTCACTTCATAGCTATTTTATATCATATGCTCCGTAGCATAACATGTCCAATAGGTGGAGCTGTTTTTAATTGGTGGGGTGCATAATTTAGATTAGGGGTGTAAGTAGGTCGTGTACAACCCAATTACATTTTCTGCGGGTTGGATTAGGTCATTGGGTTGGGTTTATTTATTGAACCCTAGAATTGGGTTTGGTAACGGGTTTGGGTTTTAGATCCGACCAAACCAAACTCAACCTGAATACACAGTAACTATTTAACAAAAAATACTATTTGTCTACTAATATAGATAACCCTAAAGGCCCAAAGTAAACTCTCATACATCATTCAGTCTCACATTCACTTATGATTATTGTTGACTTAAGCATTTTGAGTTTTAAAACAAAATTATGTTTTATGAATACTTTGTTAAACAGGTTATAGCCTTACAGGTTTATGTTTCACCATTATGAATGAGTTGTTACTTAACAGTTTACAAGTTTATGGTTTATCATTATGAATGAGTTTTTATCTCATCTCAGAGTAGTTGTAAAACAAGTTTTGAAAATATCCCTTATAGTTTGAGTTTGGGGTATTTTTTTAAGAGATAAAGAGATGGACATTTTTTCAATGAATCAACTCGATGGCCCAGCCCGATCCAATTAAAGTTGGGTTGGGTTGCAAGAAAATAAAAGGGTAAACCAGTCCAACTCAATTAAGTTTAATTGAGTTGAATTGAAAAATAGACCAAACTCGACCCAACCTGGGTCACTTACACTCCTAATTTAGAAATGATGGGGCCAGTTTTTATAAACCCTGGGATTTTTTTTTAATTCAAAACTAATTGTTGTTCCAAAATGGTTAAACACTATCATGTTGCCATTATAAGATTTAGCTTAGAAAGTGCCTTATTATTGTTCTTTGTTCCTACTACCAACTGTGAGAAATTTTAGTTTAACTTGGTAAGATTTAATGTTCACTTTCCGTTTTTCAGGATGTAGGGATGTACATGTTTTGACTAATATTATGCGATGAACCCAGGTATGGTCAGTGGATACTTGTGCAGACTAATTCTACTGACGTCTGAAGGTAGCCCTGTTTACGGCCTGGCAAATTAAGCTTAGGGTCAAGAAAGCTTAGGTCAAGTTTTGCTTAGTTGCAAATATGTAAATATTCGGTATACCTAGTATTCTTTTATCTGTCACCATCATTGTTGATTCAACCTTATGGGCTTTTGTCTTATTTTGAAAATAAATGCCCATCGGCTTTATTGTTGAGATATGTATGCATTACGATTGACAGTAACCTATCGATCGTGCCTCCCCTTTCCGAGCGATCCAATTGTCTAATTGTGTACCTTTCAGTAAGTGCAGTTTGCTTTCGTATGTTTTTCTTATTTATTTTTTCAACTTCGTTTATATAAACACATCAAAACAATTCTCGCTGAATTCGATTCTTTTTCTGGATTTGCATTCAAATCATTCTTTGGATTTATCTGCAACCCGGTGGAGCTGGATGAAAAGAGAGTGAATAGGGTTAAAAAGTAGAAATGAAGTGAGCTGTCATGCAATTATACTCGAGAAGCTAAAGAAACTACTAGTCACTGTGGTTAGGTACCGTGGCATTTTCTATGGACTGGTAGAATTAGTTATGGACTTGTGGAGGGTGATTTTGTTTAGAAGCTGTAAGCAAAATCCAAATACTCAAATTTAATTGGCTTCTATTATTATTATTATTATTATTATCTATCTATCTATATGTTACAAATAGACATCCCAAACCATCCGTACTAGCTGTAGAGATACGGAAACCAAGAAAAGGATTGCTGAGGTCCTAATTCGAAACGAAAATAGTGCATAATATTGGTAATTTGGTACAAGCAAGTAATTTAGAAACGGATGCAAGGAAAACAGACATTTCCTATGAAACGCTCCCTAATCCAAGATCTTTCATTTGCAGCTTTCTCCAGTATCATATCTGACGAATCCCATTAATTCTGGTCCTTTAAGTTTTGGGTTATTCTTGAAACTGTAGGAATAGTATAAAGAAATCAGCTAATGCTTTTGGGAAATACTAGTAACGAAGTTGAGATGACCAAGTTTAGATCGAGCGATCACCTTTCTTGGGAGAACTTGGAAAAGGAGCCGTATGTCGGGAAAGTACCACATAGATCATTGTTTGATAGGTCTCTGCATAACACAATTGAGAAATTAGAATTGATGGAGAAGAATATAAAGACAAGTGTAGGAAATTAAGACTTACAAGATCTTGAGGTTTCCCAACTTAGTGAGTTCCCTCGGTATTCTTCCAGTGAGTTTGTTGCTGTTGAGTCGCCTGTATAATATATAATAAAAATAATAGGTTAGGCTTAGGCTTGGTGGACACAGTATTTATTTAATTAACTCACAAGAATTTGATGTTGGAGAGGTTGGAGAGGGTGGCGGGGATGGAGCCAGTGAGGTTATTCTGGTAGAGACCCAAGCTAAGCAGGTTCTTGAGTTCTCCAAGTTCCTTTGGTATTGGACCCATCAAATCATTCTTGTACAGTTCTCTGCACAATCATACGTTACGTTACGTTACGTTTTGCTTCAACAAGACAAGACAAACATAACATTAGGCTTACAGGAACTGAAGGCGCTGGAGCCTCCCTAGTTCTGGAACCAAATGGCCAGACAGTTTTGCGTGTCCGAGGTCTCTGCATGAGGATCATGCAATTAATTACATAATTCCAATTTTCCTCCTCTTACGGCAACAACATAACATAACATTCAAAACTGGAATAAGATTGAATGAATTACAGTCGTGTAACTCGCTTATCATCATCACAGGTAATATGGAACCATGTACAAGGATCCACCAAAGTTGGGTCCCAGCTCTCTAGAGCGTTATTTGGGTCTTTCACAGCTCTTCTGAACGCGAACAGAGCATCACCTGTTCGTTTTCAAGTTAAACAAATTAAGCAGAATGAAAATACTATGGTTATAGTGACAAGATTCTTCAGAAAATACTTTAGTTTACCTTCAGAGTTTGCATTCACAACAGCAAAAGGGTCTGATAGGAGAAGAAAAATGGCAAGAATATGAAAAAGCTGGCTCGTCTCCATCTGAAACTTGGCTGCCTCACGGGCTGACACGATCGATGTGGTTCCTTCTATTTGTAGTCAAACCGTGCCTAATATTAATACTAATATTAATAGCTAGAAGCCAATGCAATTATGCTTTTGGAATATTGGAATCACAATTTTATAGTGCTCGTAAATGGATATTGGATGCTGCCTCTTTAGTTTCTGACTATTAACACACAACTAGCAATGTAGTATCATTACTCTCTCTCTTTTTTAAAAATAATGTTAAACAAACAAATTATTCCCCTTAGGCATCTAGAACTATTAAATTGTACTACATATGTATCTTCGTGTGTGTACATACAAAACAATTACTTTTACATGTTATCACGAAATCAATACATCTGAATTATATAATTATATATTATTAATGGTTAATATTGATTTCATTCAATCTAGTCTTAGCAAGTTCTTCTTATTCTTGAGATAATGAATGGAGAAATGTACTTCTCATTTAATATATATAATGCAAGTTTTCAAGTCGAATAAGCATACCATTAATTAAATAATTAGTTAATTTTATTAAATGTGTTTATTCTAAAACAAAAATATTTTTTTTCTTTAAATTAACCTCCATTCAAACTTGATACTAAACATAATAAAAAAATATTTGGTCCTATTAAATGAAAAATATTTTAAAGATAGTCTCGTTAAATAAGATAAAATTAATTAATTTTTGTTTATATTCGAGACAAGAAAACAAGTGATTTTTATTGTTTACATTGGAGACCGGGAGAGTAATACGTAAGTAATTAAGTATGCTTTAGTTAGGTCAAAGACCATAAACATTATATATATTTGAATATTTTAATAAGGAAAATATTTTATCTGAATTTAAAGTGAGATATCTTTTGTTATTATTTTTAATTTTAAAGGAGTATTTTTTAAATGTATTAGAAGAAGAACAAAGTTCAAAAAATGGGTAAAAGATTAAAACCTATTTGAATACAAAGTTAAAAATGTTTTTAAGAGCTTTTCTAATGAAAAAATTCTATATTTTCACTAAAAAATTCTAAAAAACACTTATAGCTTATATTCAAATAAATCTTAAATAACTGTATATAATATCAAATACGATAATGATTATTTGTTGTTCAAATAAATATAGAGGAGGTTAGGCTTAAGTAAATATATAGCAGAGAGAAATATGAATACAAAGAGTGTTTCTGGCGATCCTGGGTCCTTTTACGCAATTCAATATATTAAACTAAATTGTTGGTCTTCCTTTTGTCTGCTTTCATTTGAAAACAGGAAGAATAGTTCATTATACTTTAGATTCGGTGGTGGATGGTGTGATTTCAAAGAAGGAGCATAATTGTTCTTCATTACTTTGGTTCTTTCAGCCTTTCTTTTTGTTTTCTATTATTTGAAAAAATGATCTGACACAAAGCACTGACGAATATCAATAATCTTATTCAAAACTAAGATATATCTATTGTTTAATTTGATTTTGTTTAGTCAACCACGATGTTAAATTAGTTAACCGGAATTAAGCATCATACTAGCTAGCTAGCTAACCTTTGTGATTGGACACGTAACAGTAAGCCACTAGGAAGGAAGAAAGTGAATAGAAAGATTGTTTGTAGCTACTTTTGATCTGCTTTGCCAATAATATTCCATGTGAAACGCAAATGAAATACTCGTCTTTTAATGCATGTTAATGGGTCCAAGGCCAACACTATGGTTTTGACTTGCTTGACAGCATGAGGCATGCATGTTGATTTGTTCTCTTTCTAGTTACTGTACCTTGTATCTTCTTTTTTGATAGTGGGAGGGACACCAACAGCATGAAAGACTCCCTTTGTAATCTTAGCCAGATAATGCTATGATCTCCTCATTAAAAGAAGTGTCTTAGACCACATCTATCGCTGTCTGTCTCTCATTATCCACGTTAACTCTTTTTCATTCTTACCATAAGGTAGGGAAAAAGTTATAATAATATTACTGTGCAAAAAAACAAAAAGCCTTCTCTATAATCTTCTTTTCTTCCGGTTTGTTCAAAGGGAAAAAAACAAAAAGCTTTCCATACGGAAAATTCATCGAGTATGTAATCAACATCTCACGTGTAAAAGAAATTATATTGGTTGTTTGACCATTGACCACCATTATATTAACATTTAAAAAGATGTAATATTTTACCCCACCACTCGCGTGGTACAGTTGTCTTTTGACGTTGAAGAAAGGGGAAAGGGTGGGAAGAAAATTTTGAACAATGTTCTTTTTAAGGCCAAAAGTTTGAACCATGCATGAATTTAATAACAACATAGTTTAGAAAAAAAAAAAAAAAAAAAAAAAAAAAAAAAACCCAAGATATGCTTGAAGTTGGACTTACATTCATACAAAAATGTAAATTAAAAGCAAATGTTGGCATAGATTGACTTAGGGATATGTTTATTTTATATTATGAATTAATTTTTTACGTTCTAATGTAAAATATGTGATTAAGTTTAATTTCAGACATTCATTTCAATTCTATTTAATGGTTCAAAATTAGTTATATCCAATTTTGCAGAGAACTGCTTTGTATTAAGAAAAAATTTAGCACAAATTTGATACGGATCTACGTATATTCATTTCATTTGTTAAATAATAATAACAATTTCACATAATAATAAAAAGTAAGGATATTTGACAGAAATCAGCACGGTAAGTCGGTAATCATGGACTAAACTTTTAGAAATCAACCAGAGCAGTGATGTTACGTTCTATTAATTAGTACAAAATAGCATTTTGTAACTTTAAAATAAAGAAAAACTTGTTTTACTTGTTTACGTGAAATAAACGGCTAATGGAGTGCGTCCAGTTAAAAGAGTTAGTCTTTCATGACAAGATAAATTATAGTTTAAATTTTTGTTGAGAAAAGTACTCATGTTTAATATCCGATGAAGAATATACACGAAGAAAAGAGAGAAATAAACGTTTGACAAAACAAATAATTTTAACAGTATTAAATTTGTTTAAGTAAAATCTATAGATGGTAAACAGAATTATTTTTAAAAAATAGTTTTTATTAAATAAAATTAATAGTAAATAATATAGCATTGATAATGTAAGAGTTTTTAGATTGTCATATAATTACAAATAGTGGTATATGAAAGTATATTAACTTATATAATAGTTATCTTGTAGTCATACTAACTATGATTTATTATTAGGTGAGAAAATAATTTTTTTACAATGTATATTTATGTCTCACAAAATTTTTAAAAGCATATTTATAATATTTATACCTTAAAGTAATTTTACTTTACTATTCAAATAAAATAATTTAAAAAAATTCATTTTAAAATACAAATTATTTTTCAATCCTATTTTTAACTTTACCAAAATTTAAAATAAACTAATCTTTAATCTCTATTATGTATAAAAATAATCAAAGAGACCAGGGTGTTGTGATCCTGTGATTAGGAGTGGTGGACAGCAACATCATAAGTTTGGCAAAAGGAAGATTATAATAATAATAATAATGATAATGATAATGATAACGATAATAATAATAATAATAATGATAATGATAACGATAATAATAATAATAATAATAATAATAATAATA
>CM023958.1:40722393-40765746 GCA_013407115.1 Glycine latifolia
TATTATTATTATTATTATTATTATTATTATTATTATTATTATTATTATTATTATTGAATAAACGCCTACCATGCATGGAAGAAGTATTACATTAGGTCCAAAGCCCCTAGGACCCCATTATGATCTCCAGTTGCTTTTTTACACTACCATTGTTTTTGTTCCTTTGAGCAAACATGGATGTGAAAATGAAATGTAAAATATATGTTTTTAGTCTTATATTTTTGTAAATTTTGTTTCTAATCTTTTAAATTTTTATATTATACAATTTAGTTTATGAATTTTATAAAAGTGTTTTTAATTCATGGACTTCCAAATTTATACACTTTTTTAGCTTCAAGTTATGAGGACGAATTTAAAACACATTTTATTTATAGAATCAAGTGATTAAAATCAAGATTTAATAAAAATATAGGAATCAAAAATATATTTTACCAAAAAATGAAGGAGATAATATTGTTTGTTGTGCATATGAGACGCAACCAGCCAACGTATGTTTTAATTTTAATTATAAAAACAGAAAATAATGCATGGATTGATAGTGTAAACTATAAAGGATATGAAACTCATACATAGGGTGATTTTTTATTGGTCGAAAGCATAATTTTTTTGTTTTTTGAAATCACGGGAAATAGATTACGGGAGTTTATAAAGAGTGACAATGCATGCAAGGGATTATAATTGACGTAGACATCCAGTAAAAACAAAATAAAATTAAACTATATTTAAGTTCCTTAAGTTGCCTTTTACATAAGCTCCTTTTTTTCATATATATTTCTTCGCAAAATATAAGTTACTTATATTTTTAAGTATTTATGTATAAAAAGTATTTGGCTAAGCTTCTCAGGAGAGAAAAAACTGGCTAAACACTACCTAGTAAAAGCTGGTTAAGGGAGTTTTTCTTTAAGCTCTTTTTTCATCTTTTCTTTAATAAAAATTAGTCTGTTATGCGTGTGTTTGTACTGATCGCACTCGTCTTTTGTTCTAAAATGACTTATATATAATTATTTGTTTAAAAATAGATAATAGAGCACGTGTTTATATTTTATTTAGTGAGACAAAACTAAACATTAGAACAATAAGGATTTATCAAGTAAATTTGAATAATAATATTGTAAATTTATTAAATAAGGAATTATAAAGTAAATTCCATCTCATGCCTTTTATTTTTCTAAATTGATTCAAAATACTTAAAATTATATATATAATTAAAAATTATAAAAAGTAATGCATTGAAAATAAAAATAATCAATCTTAGTTAGATAAAATTAAATAAAAAATTAATGATCAATACCTAGAAAATATGTAGTAATTTTATAACATAATATTTGTAGGCTAAAATATGTTTTCTATTCTTAGTAAACATTTAAATTTTATGTTTGCTCCCTAATAAATTTTTTGTAAACATTGAGTTTCTAATAAAATAATAATTTTGTGTTTGCTCTTTAGTACCTTTTTTTAGTTCCTGATAAATAGCAAATTTTGTGTTTGCTTCATAATAAAATTTTTTTTATTAGTTTTTTTAAAGGGACCGATAACAAATGAAAAAAGCTTTCAAGAAATAAATATAAAATTCATTGGACAAAAAATACTAAGGATTAAAAATAATTTTATTTTATTTTATCAAAAAGCAAAAATGATTTTTTTTATTAAGGAGCAAACCCAAAATGTGAATATTTATTAGATATCATAAACATATTTTATCCTTACTTATATTATATAATATGCAAGTATATATATGTAAATTATTTTCCTATCTATTGATTAAACTGTGCACTTAAGAACTTTAGAATGAAATTAGGCACACATTTGAAAAACATTTTTTATGACTTAATTATTAATCTGGTTCCATAATTATTTAAAAATATTCAATTAAGTCTTTTAATTTTTTTAAAAATTTGATTAAATTGGAGTGATAAATACTATAATTAGGTTGTAGGTAAAACTTGACACATGTGAATAGGAGTATAATTCTCCAATAGAAGTGTCAAAATGGGCTGGTCTAGTTCGTTGGATTCAATCTACATTGATACACACTTAAAATTATTTTTAGAAGAAAAAGAATGGTCCAACCCGGCCCATCATAGATTGTGGGTTAAACAAG
Source organism: Glycine latifolia (assembly GCA_013407115.1). Classification (NCBI taxonomy): domain Eukaryota; kingdom Viridiplantae; phylum Streptophyta; class Magnoliopsida; order Fabales; family Fabaceae; genus Glycine; species Glycine latifolia. The sequence continues at coordinate 40,724,495 of CM023958.1, forward strand.
TTGGTCCACCAATCCATCTAAAATAAAATAAAAATATTTTTTAAAAGAATATTAAAAAAATCAATTTTTTTATAAAAATAAACTTGAATAAATTAGAAAAATATTAATTAAATTAAAAATTTTACTATTCACATACAAGACATATTATCACAAAACACTGAATAAAATACATATTAAAGTCTGGAACTATAATAACAATTCTTTTAAAAATAGTCTTAAACAAAACACTGAATAAAATAATATTAAACAATATTACAAAATACTAAAAGTATATTTTAAGAGTATTCAATCCGTGTGAGTTGGGTCGTAAGTGGATGAGGTCAAATTTTACATTCAACTACAAAATCCTTCCTTTTGAAGCCGGTCTGACTCATATCCTTGATGGGCCGGGTTGACATATGACTTTAGGCCCATTTTGACAGCTTCTAAGTAGAAGAGTGACTTTTGGTTCTCCTCGGAAACTAGATCTTTGTGGATCGTCATGGAAGACATGTAATCCCTTCCTTGTTCTTGGCGTCAGCTGTCTGCTAATTCACCGGTGAACTCCATGCAAGAAATCTAAGGCTTATATTGTAATATGGTATCATAATCTATTATGTATTATGTTTTCAAAATTTTGAACTCATTTTCCGGTGATTTTTTATGACAAAAACTATATAATAATTGGACAGAAAGCATCACAACAAGACAATTTTGAAAATTAAGGGACTTGATTGATCTTTAAAACAAATTGGAAGGTGATATTTTTTAAAATTTAGGAGCCTAATTAACCATTTCTAATAATTAAGGGACCGAGTTAATAATTAAGTTTTTTTTTTTTTACGGTTGTTTGTTTCATTGTACTCAATCATGGGGAGTTCTATATTGTTTCATTGCTGTAAATAACACAATACTGAATTGCATTAAATATTATATATGCAGTTCACGGGGAGCCCGAAACAGAAGTATTTGGAACAAGATTTGAAATAAAAGTCATCTATTATAGCCGACAAATCATTATTCAAGTAAAAATCATTTTTTATTTCTTAACAAAAGGCACCAAAACTCTCATGTAATTGTTCGTTATTTAATAGCTAAATAACTATAGTAAATGAACAAATGGAATATTTACAAATAAATTGCATCTCGGTATAACAAAAGAACAGGAGCACTTAGATTTTTACATAAGAAAGTCACTGCTTTATTAGAAATAATGAGAGGAAGAATATCTCATCACCAGACAACTCAATCCAATTATCAAGGCCAAAATAACAAAATAATGCAAGTAGATTGTGGATGCATGCAATTCTCCTAAATGTATAATATTAACAAAACATGAGTTTATTATAGTTGTACAACAAAACATGTATAAGTAGACAATTCAATTTTACATCAAATTCAAGAGCAGTAAGTTTGTCCCATGCACATGTAACAGCTTATTCTTAAACAATATAGAAAATGCAAAAGACCAAATGGCAGTAACAGAATTATCATCCTATCCAGACAATGCAAAGCTCTCCTGAGTCCAGTGTGGTGGATCCATCACAGCACAGGGATCTGATTTCTCAAAATCAGCAACCTACACATGAACATAACAATATAGTCATTGAGTTGCAATTGGACATTTGGATCAATGTTATTCATATTCACGACGACACTACCTTTTCTTGACATTTAGGACAGTAGTGATATTTATGCCAAAGGCAATCCATTGAAGGGCAAAGAAAGCAAACTCCAAGCATCATCGGCATAAAGCATCCAACAAATGCTGCTAGACTGGGCTTTGATCTGTTTTTCAGGTCAAAAACATCATAAAAAAAACAGAGCCGAGCAAAGTTGTAAGGATGTAAAAAAATTCAAAATTTGATGTATTCTCCAACTACTTATATTACATAATATGCTTAAATCTTAATCTAGGGAATGAATAAAATCAAGAAAAACGTTTTAAAATTGACAAATTTACAGAATGTTAGCCATGCTTATCAATCCCAAATTAACATTTGTCAAGATAGTTCCTCGGTATGTGTCGAAGTAACTGCAAGTCAACTCAAACTTGACTGAGCCTTAAATCTCAAGACTCAGCTGATTGTGTCCTGTCAGTTGAAACATCAACAAGTGAATAATAATTCTTTCTCTTGCCCAACCTAAAGATGTACAACCATCACCGTGAGTTGCATCATCTCCAGCAGATGCTTTTTACACATACATCTCAAACAAGATGTTCTTTTTCAACTGCTAATTGACATAAAAGAATCATTTAACCCACACACAGCCAGTTAGTGCAAGATAAATAGCCAAACAGGATCCAAATTTGAACTTGTTAGCAATAACAGAATAGAAGGTCAATAGCTATGCTGTAAAAGGTTTTAGCTAAGTTTTAGTACCTAACATATATGCATTTTTTGGTTTTGGTTTTAATTTTTTTTTTCTGTGTCCCTGTTCAATACGCAGTATTTTTTTAGTTCCTCACCTTATTATCATTTCAATCTCTATAAAATTGTGAACTTTTATAAAATTTCTCGTATATTAAAATATGGCTTAAATGTGTTTTTGGTAAGTTAGCATTTTTTTAAATTTTTGAATCATGTAAATTTATTTTTCTAATTTTAGTCATGATAAATTTGCGTTTTTAAAGTTTTTGGTCATGTAAAATGTTTTACTCATTTTTAATCCTTATAAATTTGTGTTTTTTCAACTTTGGTCCTGCTAACTATAAATGAAAATATTAGAATTTTAAAGGGACTAAAAATTTTAAAAAATCAACCTTACAAAAACACTAAAAATGAACAATTTTTTTTACAAGAGTCAAAATTAAAAAACATTAACTTACAAGAATTAAAATTAAAAAATGAACTTACATGGCCAAAAATGAAAAAAAATTAATTTATATGAACAAAAACATATTTAAGGCTTAAAAGATTCTCATTTTACTAGAATGACAGGACTCACAGGAGGAGGGAATGAGCACAGGTAATAATAACTCGGGACAGGATCCTCTTCAGTTTTTTAAAAATTGAATGAGATCTGAACCGTTGATTAGTTTTAATATTTTTATATATAAGATAGAAACCTAATAACTCTCATCACCTGTCCTGTTGATGAAAATTCGCTCCATATTCACACAGGTATACATTAAACAAGCATCTATCTATATTATTTACATAAAAATAAAATAATAAATAAATTTGAAATATATATTTACGCTAAAAATGAATTCGTTGACGCTTGTAAAAATTTAAATAATTTTTTAGTTTGTAAGAACATTTGAATCCTTTCAGATTGGGATATTCACCAAGGAGTACCTTGCTGGTTACTACCCGCTGCCCATTAATATGTGATACAAAAAATCCATTTACTTCTTTTTTTTATTCATAGGAAGGAATTGAACTCAAGCATGAACTAGACCCTTGGTAATAGATTTTACCTATGGATATCTGTGGGCACATTTTTCCTTTCATTCCAAATCAAGCCAATATCCAATCTCTTTTAAATACGCCATGACTAACTCACAATCCCTTGACGCCACATACTAAATTAAAGAAATAAATAATAGGGACGAAAACAAAATCATAATAATATAATGAGCAAAAAATTGTTTAACCCTAATAACAAAAGCAAGAAGAAGAGCGATTTTGATTGCAAATTGAATCTGGTAATTTGTTATGAGATAAGATGATTTGAATTGAAATTGAAGAGAAAAACCTACCTGACGGTAGTGAGAGCGGTGTCACCGCAGTAAGGGCAGTTGAAAGGAGCAGGAGTGTCCCTGTAAATGGTCTGTTGGATGGGGAGGCCCTTTGGATCTCCAAACACCGCGTTAGGAGGGATCATTCCCCTTTGATATTCATTTTCTCCACCGTAAAACAATTGCACTGGCACGCCCACCGCCACCTTTTCCTCTTTTTTCTCCATCCTCTCTGTCTCTCTTCCTCTAATCCAATTTGGCTTTTTTTATACAAAAATAAATCTTTCATTAATAAATACTACAGAATAGGGCGATTATTCAATTCCAAACGCGTTTCTTCCCCATAGACCCAATCACCCAAATACCCCTGCCCGGCCGCTAAACAAGAGATTTTATATTTTCTTATTACTTAATCCAACGGCTGTTCTCGTATTGGATTGGAGTTTTTGACACAAAAATACAAATAAAATAAAAAATTATCTAAATAATACAAGTATAAAATTATTTACATAAATAATATAAAACACCGTTGAAAGTGAGAAATCAATTCCCATTTCCCACAAAAAAAAACATGTTGAAAAATCGGTACATGGACAATTGATTTTTCAGCATTGAAAACAAAAAAAAAAAAAAACATTACGTTGAACTTTGAGTATTCGAGTTGTGGGAAACTAATTTGTCATTTTCAATAGTATTTTATATTATTTTTATAAATAATTTTGTACTTTTATTATTTGGATAATTTTGTATTTTATTTGTGTTTTTGGGGTCAAAAACTCCTTCCATCAGTTTTGAAAGAAAAAACCATTAGATTAAATTATTTTGATTTTGTTAATTTATTATTCAATTTATTTGGCTTAAAATTATAATGTAATTTAATTTAATCTAATTTAAAATGGTTTGAATTGGATTTGTTATTGGTTTTGATCATACTTTTATTTTTAAAAATGCATAAATTTGAAATTGGTCTATGTAAGTTTAAGTTTTTTCATTTTTTAAGTTGTAAGTTTTTTTAGTTTTGCACTTTTACATTTTTAGTTATTGTCGTTAAAAAAATATTAATGCTAACGCCATAAAAATTAAAAATGAAAAAAAACTTAAAATAACTAATAATAAAAATACATAAATCACTCATAATTTTATATATTTTTATTAATACCTCTATTTTTTTCTCTCTTTTTATTACGTCATAAATTTTATATACTTATATTTTTCTTCTCTAGGTATTAGATGATACAGTGGATGGTCACCAAATATTTTCTTATAAAAAAGACTAAAATTTACATATAGAATAAGATAAGGAAACCAAAATTATAGAGTTGGAACTTGGAAGTTAGAAACACAAGGGAATGTGGTATGATCCCGGGGCTGGGGCTGGAGCTGAGAGAAATAAGAGTGGGGGCATTACAGAGGCATTATTGTCAGATGACCCGCAAGAGTTCAGAACAGATTCCATAAACAGAATAAGTGCAGACGGATGTGCATTGGGCCTCTCGGCTAGGCATTAGCATTTTGTGAGACATCCAACGGCTCCAATCATATCAATTTTCCTTTCTCTTCTTTTCCTTTTAACACAATAGTTGAGTCATGACATCAGTGCTGTGCGCCTGTGCCATCTCGTGAGTGGGGTTTCCATTCAAATTACAAATTACTTTATCAATTTTAAGATCGATGCACCTTTACCTTTACACAAATATTCTTTTTTATTTTATTTTCCCCTCCCATCCTTATTGTCCCATGTATTTTCTCTCTCAGTCACTCTCCATTTCTTGTTGTGTTGTGTGTTTCTCAAGTTTACCTATTAGTTGCAACCAGCCACAGCAGCAGCAGCCCCGATACATTCGGCCATGCCGGTGTCCGTTTCTGTGCGTCCCACTCTTGCTCTTTCTTATTCTCACCCCCCCAAAATTCTCTTTCTCTTTCTTTAACATATTTCTGCTCCCCATCTCTGCACCTCAACATCCTACTATATGTTATTTATGTTATTAAATTAAATATTATTGATTTCTCACTTTTTTTTACCATTGGAACTCGAACCCATTACCATTAGACAAGTTTTACTCCACTTCTTTTTTTAACTATTATATCTCATAATTAGTTTTTATATTAGTCTACGGGACATCTCTTAATATAGTAGTAATTTCACATCTTTTAATATTTTCTTTAAATCTCAATTTCAATTATTTGTATTACAGTTAATCGTTCGATTGACATTAAAAGTACGACAACATATACGACCACATGTATGTTCCGTTGATTTTTATTTTATAATTTATATTTTACAATTTTACTTAATTTACCTGTCCAATATTGAAGATACTTCGATTTGTCGGATGACGATTGCCAATTTATATTAAGAGTTAAAGCTTTTTTAGGAGATATTAAGAGGTAAAGTTAATAATAATTGATTTTGAACTATTACATGCAATTAAGTATGCATTTAAATTACTTTTAATCATATTTGTTGTTAATTTTTTATATAAAATTTAGTAATTTACATTGAAACATATACATCATAAAAAAATTGATTCTAAGAGTAAATCAAACTTGTCTTAAATTTATATACCAGCATCTCTTAAAAAAGAATGAGTTTAATTATACTTTGATATATATTTTTTTAAAACCATACTTTGATTTATATACCAGCATGTCTTAAATTAAGTATGTATATTTTAAAATAGTTTTGATGTAAATGATTTATTTTTAATTATTTTTTCAGTGACAAACAACAAAACGGTTTCAATAAAGTCCCGGCATTCTTTTCGGTAATCACGATTCTACCTCCACTCTTATAAAACGAAAATTTGATCTCTTATTGTTGTAGAATCTCAATACTTCCCAGATCGCTTAATTCAATCATATATTGAGTTTTATAGTTTAATAGAAAGATAAATGTTAACCAGTCTTAAATGTGCTGGTTAAAAAATTAAAAAGGAATTCTTTCTATTAAAATGTACAAAAATGCACTCTCCTTTATTTTTTAGATAAAAAAATTGATTCTCCGATCCTATACTTTAAAAATATGCCTTCATATGATTTTTAATAAAATATATATTTTTAATTTATTAACTAATATTTTTTGTTACTAGTTATCAAGATCCTAATAGACATGTATTATTGATATAAATTTTTATATTGTCAATTGATTACAATTAAAAATCATATTTAATATAACTTCCGTAATAATTATTATTAAAGCCAATAAATATATCATATAAAATAAATTATGATTAAATACCAATATAAATAAATTACACTAATGATGCATATCTTTTCTTTTTCTTAGACTTTTTTCATTCAGATGTGATCAGTTATATTTAAGCATACAAATACAATAGATATATCATGCCATAATTTTTTATTTACGTTAATTTTCGTTCTTTATATTTATTCAATTATTTTAAAATATAGTATTTGTGTAAAAAATCCATATAGCTCATTAATTAATAAGATAAATACCTTAAACTAAAAAAGGTACTACTAATTCACCAAAAAAAGAAGAAACTATAAAAGCATTTATTTTCTCCTTAAAGTAAAAAGTGAGTATTATTTGCAAAAAAGAGAGTTAATAAATTACATAATAAGTAGATGCAATTAAATTAAGTATTTCAATAGTTTTGTGAGTTTAAAATGTTGTGTTGTTGAAGGTTAGTTTTACCATAATGTTAAATATGAAAAGACTGAGAAATTAAGGAGTAGAATTGTGAGTTTAAAAAATATTTGTAATGTTATTATAGTTTAATTTGTGATTGGAAGACAAGAAAGGCTCCAGGAAAGCGCGTGAAGTTTGCAGCCGAAGCAGCGAAGCGAGACAAAATGCAACCCACAGTGGTTCCCTGGAGCTGACAGGTGGTACCCCACATCGTTTTATAAGAGCGTTCCACACGCGCAGGCAGAGAGCGTGTGAGATGGATCTGTTCTACCCTTAAATGAAGAACAATGTGAATAATATAATATATCGATCCCAAGCCTCCCTCCGTAGCCAGTTAGTTCTCATTTCTAATATTGCTTCCATAATCTCTCTCTCTCTCTCTCTCTGGGGGTATGTGTGTTGTTCAGTACAACTAGTTTTGGTATAGCTAGCTGCTCTTCATTTGATTTTGCTCGCAGTCGCAGGTAATTAATATCCTCCGATCATATATATACACACACATATGCTTTGTGGTTTTTTTTTCATTAATTGGTTGTTGGCAACAATGACAGCTCCAATCCAAATATGGAGGCGATCACTGCTTCCTTAGAGAGGTCTCTTCAAAACTGTTCCTTAAACAACAACAACAACCATCAGCAGAGCAGGAGGCCGGAAGAAGATGATGGGTCAGCTACAGATGCAGGCATAGGAATCTCATCCAGCTCAGACGATGTCCCGGACCCTGATAATAGTCATATCTCCGACACCACTTTAGAGCTCAACTCCCACATCTCACTCCCTTATCATTGGGAGCAATGCCTAGATTTAAAGGTTTTTCCTTTTCTCTTACTTTTTCCCCTCCCCGGCCAGTAATAATCACTTAATAAATATTGTACAATTTTTCTCTCCTCTTCTTAAAAGTATACTTCTTGCATGAACCTGGATCTTGGGTATCCCCATGGATGCCTTTCTTTCCAAGACAACAGTTTTGCACATGCCCATCAGACGAAAACCCTAGCTAGAAAGAAAAAGGATTTTAATTAGTTTTTTCTCTATTAGGGAAGGAACGTCTGTCAGTCATCTTTTCTATGTTAGACCATCCTGAAAATCCCTAGATAGCATTAATTGCTTCCGTTCAGTTATTGGGGAAGAGGGTATTTTAATTTGTGAATTTATGTATATACCTATGTTACTCTTACAGTACGCAAGAGAATGAAGGGGCCGGACAGGAACAATTAATTAATATCTGTTTGATCCTATATTCCGATCCAGGTGTTCATTGATTTTCCTATTTCCATGATATGACTGATGATTAGTATTAATTGCTTCCGTTCAGTTATTGGGGAAGAGGGTATTTTTAATTTGTGAATTTTTATATATATACATATGTTAGTCTTACAGTACACATGCAAGAGAATGAAGGGGCCGGACAGGAACAATTAATTAATATCTGTTTGATCTTATATTCTGATCCGGGTGTTAATTTATTTTTCTGTTTCCATGATATGACTGATGATTAGTTTGTGATGAATGAGTTGGTAATTGATTAGTTAACTATATACAACAGACGGGGGAAATATATTACATTAACTGGAGGAACGGGATGAAAGCAAAGGAGGATCCAAGAAGCAGGAGGGCAGATTATAGTGTAAGTAGGGATTGTGAGTCCGAAGAAGAAGAAGAAGAAGAAGAAGAAGAGAGCTGGTACGACAGCGAAGAGTCTTCATCGGAGTCATGCCCTTCTTCATCCAAAGAGCACTATGATGAGGGACTGCAGGTAGAGAAACAGAATAACAATGTTCTGGTGGTGGCTGGGTGCAAGGGCTGTCTCATGTATTTCATGGTTCCCAAACAGGTTGAAGACTGCCCAAAATGTACTGGTCAACTCCTCCACTTCGATCGATCCGAAAATGGCTCTCCATGATTAATTCCCACTTCTCTTTTCTCCTTGTGTTTCCTTCTTCGCTTCTCTTTTCTTTTTGCTGTGACTGTCAAATTAAACTATAGTTCTCTCTTTTTTGTTTATTATTTTTTCCATGAAATTTTCAACTAAGAGACCCTTCCTCGCATTTCGATTTTCAGAATAGCTTTTCATTAAATTCCTATTATTAATTTTACATTTTGCGGTCCTCAATAAATAAAATGGCATATATTCGGTCAATATCTACAGTGCTGGCAGTAAGATCAGTTTTAGAAGAACGAAAGAATAATATTTGTAATGATTGCGACGTGTAGCGTTCGTGCCTTTTCGTATATTACATTAAAATAAAATTAAAATCAATGTATTGTCTCTTCTTCTTGTTTTTGTGTTTTAACCGTTCAGGTCCACTTTAGTTACATAGTGCCTTTCGTAGATTGTTTCATTTTTTATACATATGCATGGTTTGTCCTCTCTCTCTCTCTCGTGTTTTGTCAAACTCAAAAACTCCGTCTGAAAATGGCTTTTATATAAACCCACACAGTTGTCTTGGTATTACTTTTCATGATAAACCAACCCAGGCATGCTATAATCAGCATATGAATACCTTCCTTGTGTGTTGGGTGTCCCAATTGATAACTTGTTGATTGAAAAGCCTTACAATTCAAATGCCTAGATAACAAGAATTTTATAAACCTACACAGCAAAATGTGCTGTATGAAGTAGGAGGAATTCAGAGATAAAATAAAAATAGAGAAGAAAGAGAGAAAGTAACAAATATAATAAAAAAGAGGCAAATGTTAACTAAAGACTCTAAGACAATTGGTTAAAGAATTAAAAAATATTTTTATTGAGATGTTAAATTATATTGTTCGTTTTTTTTAATATCAATTTAACATGCATTTTATATTATTTTATGCTTTTAGTATTAATTTAACGATTTAACATAATTTCTTATTCCTTTCCATCTATTATTTTTAGTTCTAATTTGAATTTGAATATTTTAAAAAGTTTAACAATAAATAAAAGTAATAATATATCACAATATAATTATATGTTCAAAAAATTAACGATAAGTAAAAATACTAATAAATAATTTATTATAAACTTAAAATATATTTATATATTTAAAAATATTTATTTATTTTAAATTATAATTTTTAATTTTATAAAATAAACATTTATTTCGTGTATTACACGTGCTAAAATACTAGTTAAAGTAAAAAAACAAATAGAAGAAAAAGTAATATCTGATTATATTTATTAAAAAGGGAATAACGTTTACACTTACCGGTGCACTCAATATGCTTTTGAATTGAGTGATCTTAGGGTTTGTCTGTAGTGTTGAAAGTTTTTTTTTTAAAAAAATTAAATGTAAATTTCAAATTAAAACGCTTTTGACAAAAAAAAAACTGAAACAGTTTTAGCTTATTTTCAAAACAAGAAAAAAGATTTGTGACCTTGATTTTAGTTTTATATAAATACATTCTTTCTACACTAAACAATAATTATTTCCCTTATTGTCATTAAGTTATCACCATCACCAATAATATCATTGTTATCATTATTATCGTCTTTGATATTATTATTATCATCGCCCATGAAATAATCATTATCATTATTGTTATTAATATCACTATTAAATCATCATAATTGATTATTATCAAACATAAACACTTTTAAATTAATTTTAATAATATAAGAAATTTTTATAATGAATTTATTTTGAAATTAAAATTAGAGAAAAAAGTAAAACTAAAATTTAAAAATTAAAAAGTGATTGTTGTTTTTAAAATTTTGAAACTAAAAAAAATAAACACTCCAAAAGAGACCTTAAGTTTCTTATTGTATATGGTAAAACTTTTTATTTGGAATTGTCTATAAAAAAGAGTTTTTCAAACATTCTTTTTGTGAAACAAAAAATAATGGTTTCGAGGAATTAGAGATGGAGAGCCCGGAGAGATTCAAATTCGGTGTCGTTTGACCTAAGAAAACAAGTGTTTTCCCTCCCTTGGATAGCTGGTCTAATAACATGATAACACTATCTCAATTCGATATTCTCGCCGTATAAATAGGGTATGATTTAAATTCATATGTTCTATCAAAAAAGAAAAAATTCATATGTATGGAGTCTAATTACAGGGTTGTTATTGTTGAATGCGATTTATATGATACCGTTACATGAATAACATAAAACTCGCCGTTAATTAAAGTGGCATAATTTAAAGTTTTTTTTTTTTTATTTTTAAAATTGAATTCTTATAAGCCCAGTTATTACTTATTAGTACAACTTTTCCTCAATTCAGAAAAAAAAGATAATACAACTTCTACTCAAACAACACATAGTAAAGAAGTGATTCCCAAAATAACAGCAAATGATCATGGTAAATGTGGGTTCGCCAGGGTCAACTGCTCTGGCGTGTTTGACAAAACTCGGAGGGCGAGGGAGGGAAATAATTCTACATTCTCCTTTTCTACTTCTGTTTATGATAAATTTAAAATAAATTTAAGACATTAAATATATTTATTTTTCATTCATTATTTATTTTTGTGGCTCCGCTTGCTATTTATGAGTTTTTTTCTTGATTTTTTGGTGTTCAATTAATTTTAACTATGAGTATTAGAAAGTTTGACTTAGAGAGTGTGTGGCTAATATTCCTTAAATGATTTAAGTAATTGCACAAGGTTTTATAGTTTTTTTTTCCAAATAATATTATATTATGACAAGATTAAAAGTTCATTTTATAAAAAAAAAATCAACAACAAATTGTGATAGAGATCATGAAAAGCCTTTGAGAAGAGAAGGAATATGTAAGAGAAAAAATCCCTCAATTAGGTCAAAAGAATCTAACAATAAAACAATTAAAAAGGATGAACCTATCATTGGGTTTGGAAAACCTATGAAAGTAAGAGTAAAATGATATAAGGATAATTTAGAGGTGATCAATACTCTACAAGCTTGAGTAAAAAATGGGAGAAGAGAGTTCAAGATGATACACTTGATTCAAGTGAAATACGATTAAACTTAATAATCATTAACTATGGACTTGCAAATAGTTTTTTTTATTTCATTTTATTTAAGTTTTTAGGGCTGATTTTAATTATAATGAATGGGCTGGTTGGTTTGATAATTAGGAACACAAGTTTTAATTAAATGATAGGTTTAGTTTACTTAAGTTGTAATTTAAGTTTTAAGCTTGCTTTAATATTTTGTTTATGTTTTTTAAAATTAGGGTTAAATACCAACCTTATTACACTATATGTGTGCTACTTAGAAATTCTATAAATAGAGATGTAATTTCTATTATTTTTAGAGTTAGATAATATTTGAGATTTACTCTTTTATGAATGTAAGTAGAGCATTATCCTTACTTTTTTGGTTCTTGGATTTGAATTTGATCAAAGGTTTTCATATTATTGTGGCCATTCCTTGTTTAACTTATCATTCTCCTAGAGTGTGACACTTTCTTTTTCATTTTTCGTCCATTTCATCTTTTTTTTTTGTTATTTCAACCATTTTGTTTTGAATTTTGGCGCCATTGCTATATGCATTTATCTTTGTGTTAAATTTCATTTTCATCTATTATTGTCTTTAATTCCTCTAAACAAGATATCATAAGTTCCATAAAAATAAATATGACTTGTAATAAAGATCATATCATTAGGACAAAAACACAAATGTGTGGGTTTTCATAATAGATGAGATGAAATGGAATGTGATTCTCTATAGGTGATATCAAGATTCTGTTATATATATATAATGGTCTATGTGGGTGATGGTTTGGAGTTTTGTTGGGAGTTTTGTTTTAAAGGGGTGGCGACAGCTGGATTCTGTTATGCTGGGACGGTTTGAGGTTGTAAAAACTGTCAAGAAATATTAAGTTTAAACAACCTATTATGTAAATCTAAGGTTTTTTAAAATGTCAAAATTTGTATAAAAATTATCGTAAATCACAAACATGGCAAATTGTTTGCCACCTCAACATGCCACTAATAGACTTACAGGAAAAGGACGAAAGTTATTTATTTTAATTATTGGAGGAATGGTTTTATCCATTTAAAAGCATAAAGACCAAGTTTTTCTAAAGTAAAAGAATTAAAAAATACATTTTTCTACCAAGGTATGAGTATCACGGATTAAAAAAGACTTTAATAGCATTAGTGGAAAAGGATGAAAACCATTTTTTTCTACCAATAAATCATAGGGTGTGTGATATCCTAAATACGATTTTTTTAAGTAAAATTTTAAATTCAATTATTATGAATGAAAAAATATGATTGAGAAATATTTTTTTATTAAAGATGACCAATTAAATTAATTAATAAAATCGGTGAATATTATATATTTTTATTAAAAATTTACAATTATATATGGATTGAAAGTTTGAAACAATGACCTAAAATTGAGAATATTGTGAGGGACTAAAACAAAAATAATTAATAGAAACATAAACGGTTAGTTTTTTTATTTATTTAAAGAGACCAAATGGAAACAAAATATAGACTAAATTTATTTAACTCATAATTAAAATGACGTGCATGATCATATAAATCTTTGATATAATTGGGAATTGGGAATATTTCTTAGATGCTTTTGTGTTTTTGGTGGCTTCGAAAGTGACAGTTGTTGCAGTCATCAGTCATCACTTAGCAACAATATGGTTGAATATTAATTACCATGTTGCAGCTCACATGGCAGCAGCGAATTTACCCTAGGCTTACACTGGGAGATAATGCTGCGGGTTGAAAACATGAATAACAAAATAATGACCAAACCTTACATTTTAGTCGATCGTTGAGATTGTAAACGTTAATTAATATATATCTAGCTTTATAAAATTCTCATTAGAATTGTTTTTCACTTCATTTTCTACTAAAATGAACAAAATCAGGATTAAAGTAACCAACAATTGGATGGAGAAAATGTGGTTACGAAGGTGAGAATTATATATTGAGGTAAAATCCCCTCCCATGTATGTATAAAAAAGAAAGTGAGAATAAAGAAGTGCGACATATGAACTGAAGCGGTGTGTTATCTAGTTGGTCGCGGGTCCGAAAGATTCCAAATAAATTAGAATGGATGATAGAGAAAGTGGAGGTTTGGTGCAGAATGCAGATGAAGGGAGGTCCAAAAGGACTGTGGCTGTGTCTCATATCATAGGCATAGCTGGACTCTGAGAAAACAAAGGAATCTTTTCTTTTATACATACAACAACAGTAGGGAATCTATGGATAGAGGCCGTAGTGACAGTGGCAGCAGGCATTGTTGTACAGATAGAAAGAGATAGATGGGAACGGAGTATGGAGCCAGAAAAGGAGGGTTGATGTGTGTGTGTTTATTTACTTTATATCTATCTAAATTCTTACGCTGTCAATTAGTTCAGTTGGTCAAAGACAAATGTCTTAATTGATAACTGGAAGAGGTGCGGAGCAGAGTTCGAATTCTTTTTGAAGAGGACAAGGACAAGCACCGTCAGCCACTCAGCCAGCCTCATTGCTTCAATCCAGCTATTATTAATTCACCTTTTTCCATTACTTTGCTGCTGCTCATTCATTATACTTATATGACAAATATGTTCGTTATTAGAAGAAGGAAAAACATAATCACGGGCATAAACTAACGGTTTTGCGTGTTATACATAGCTTGCACAACTATCATTCTTAATTGGGCCTGGTCACATGTTGATGTTATAGCTAGCCTATTCTCTAGATTCAGCTTTCATCGGCTTGTTTAGAAAGATATTTTAATTAGTTTTATCTTTTAAAAAAATTGTTTCAGTAAATAAGTTTATTTTAATAATTTTTAATATTTTTTTATTTTTATTCATTTTTTTAATTATTCTTTTTAATGAAATCATAATTTAATTATTTTTCAGTCATATTATACTTTTCAACCAACTAATTTTATTGAATATTTATAATCTAATAAGTTAACTTTTTAATTATTAATTTTTAACTTTCAATTAACTTTTCTTCTAATTTTATCCATCATAACTTACATATTGTGACCACCCCAATGCCAATAGGGCAGGCCATGTGATATGGACCTGCTATAGGATGGCTTCCTTTGTTCTCACCATTCTATCGGTATGTATATAAAACCAGTGCAAGTTATCATAATCATCCAAAAAGAAGACCTTCACTTTGCTATACTGATCCAATATTGATTATAAAGTAATTTTAAAATAGACATTATTTAATAACACAAAAGTTTAGGGCATGTTTGATCGTTTTCTCACTTTTGGTTTTAAAAATTGTTTCTCATACTACTTTATAATCAATTTCTGGCCTAAAATAGTAAAATCTATTAAACATTGAAAATTATTTCTAAAATAATGTTTTAAATTTTTTTAATTACTTTGCAAAACCCAAAACTTTTATCAAAATTTTAACTAAGTTCCTGTACTTTTATTGTTTTTTTTTTCAATTGCAATTCAGTTTTTGAACTTGTATTTGTTTCTAATGACGACAAATAATTTAGGAATCTAATTAAAACTGTGACTCTCTGTGGATTAATAATCTCGTTCCTGCAAATTCTAAACTAGTTGAAGAGTGTTCAGGGATTTGCAAAGTAATTAAACCTTTTAAAAATAAAATTAACACAAAAACAATTGGGAGATATATTTTTCCATCTCCTTTTATTTTCATCTTGTTTAACTTCTCCCTCAACATATTACGTACCATGCTTTGTGTCTTACGTACACCACAACTGTTTGATCAATCTTGTTTAATTGCATTTTGAAAATGATTTTTTTTTTTGGAAATGGATATCAAACATAACCTTAATGCCTTCAAAAGTCATTTTCTTAACAACTGTAATTAAACTCCAAATAAATAAAGAATAATCGAATCAAAGACACTTCAACTTGGCCTGACCTATATCTTATAATGCCTTATAAGAGTAAATTGACCACAAATAGATAACATCACCCAATAGGCCTAAGACAAATTAAGCAACCGAAACAAGGCTAGATGCCCTTAACAACTGAAGGGTGTAATTCAAATTAAAGACTCGTTGTCTTATCAGAAAACAACTATTCTATTGTAAAGAAGATAACTGCATTATCATGACTTAATGTTATCAATCATATGCTGGACAAGACCTTAAAGGCAATAAGGCTCCAAATACTTGGTACGACTTCTACCATGATTATATTAGGATATAGTTTTTTTATCAGTGGGAAAGATGCAAAAGACAAGAAACTAAGCAGATCTAACGAAAGAGGTGCCCGAGGCTAATAACAAGGACGAGATATCAGTAGGACACTCATTCCAAAGGATATAGTTAATTTATTAAGAGCCTTTTGCACGAGAGTGTTTGTTTCATTTTATGTTTTAATATTTCCCGGAATATGGGATTGGAAAAAATATATCCATGTTTGTTATGGCGTAATAAAATAATGATTCTCATGCATATTTGATTTCTGTGAAGAGGTATTCCCACATTAACTGTTGTTTCTATTCCTGGAGAAGGAGGACGCGTAAGTTGATTCGTGTAGGGATGGGAATACATTTCGGTGAGTAAAATTTTAGAAATACTCTCATTAGTTTCTACCAATTGCTTCACTATCCTCTCATTAAGAGATATCTCTCACATTACCGTCAATTTTGTTTTCACGCAATTCTTATTATTTCATTACCACTGCTACGAATAAGAGTATTGGTCCATCTTCTGCATAATAGTATTTCTGAAAATTTTTAATTTGGTGAGATATATTGGCTGCACGAGTAGAAAATTAAAAGTGCAATTGTTAAGTACGTTTATATTCAGGACGTATGATATAAGAATGATTCTCTTATGTGAGAATGAGAGACCAAAATTAAAATATTTTAAATTCAAATTAAAATCTCATTTAATCATAAAATCTCTATAAGAATTACCAAATAGAAAATAAATATTTTAAAAATTTAATTTACGTCAAGATTGTCACCACAATCACTACCATCATCGCAACTACCATCGTCATCGTCTCGTCATTGCCACTACCATTGTGCGCTATGACCATCATCATGATCATCACCATGATCACCATCGTCGCTACCAACATGATTGATGTTGTTGCCCCTGCCACCACCATCATGATCGCTACATTGACTATCATCGTTACCACTAACATAACTGTCATTACTGTCGTCACCACCAACATGACTGTCACTGCTACAGTCGCCATTGTCGCTAACATGTTGACGACAACGACAATACTCATGTTGGTGATGGTGGCAGTGACGGTTGACAATGATGGTGGTGGTTGTGGTAGCAACCATGTCAGTTATGGCGAAGACGTTTATGATAGTTGTGGTGATCATGATGATGATATGTTTAAGATATTTTAAGACGTCATAGATTAAATATTTAAAATATTTGATTTTCTGTTTGATAAATCTTATGGAGATTTCATGGTTAAATGAAATTTTTATTTGAATTTAAAATATTTTAATCTTACTCTTTCATTTTAATCTAATGATTGAGATTAATCATTCTTATTCTTGCATATGATACATCTTATATGTATACACACGGTGCATACTGTCGGTTGTCAAGTATGAAAGTTTGTGTATGATACAACTTGTTTTTAACCATTAGATTAATCTTACTTACAAATCACTATGGTGCATTCAACACATTATATGTCTTCTCTGTCTTTATCATAATTCTAGCTACCCCGACATCAGTGATCCGTCACAGATAAAACCACCATCGACATGTTCCTCTTCTTCTCATTTGGAAGCGAATGATGGTTGTGGAATTTTAGAGAGGTGGTTCTCTTCAAAACGTTGATTCCCCTTCTCTGCCCTATAGATTCAACTTCATTCTTCAATGAGAATGTTATCAATGCATATACTCAAAATAAATGTGACTAGAAATTGGCAAAGAATAACATTTATTTTTATGCTGTTCTTCTTATCATTCTAAGTTGAGCAACTCTTTTCCTTTGTATTAATCATACATTTAATATGATTAGCCTCTTTATTTTAAGTAGTTTAAATACTTTCACCGTCATTTGTCTTGTATTTGCATATGCATATCATCCAAAGCAAGAAAGGTTAAACAATTTCATTTCTTGGATACTATTTAGTCCAATTCATTTTGATTAAATGATATTTTTTTTAGTTATATGAGTGTGTTTCCAAAGAAGAAGAAAATTTTTCATGAAGTAATCCTTTAATAAAAAACCAATAAATTACACAAATGTTTTGGATATATATATGTGTGTGTATTTGTTTCCCCCTCCCCTTGTTTTCAACTTTTTCTTGTTGGTCATCTCCAGCGACGATGGTGAATTGCTAGATATCACCTCCGTTAGTAGCAAGGTTCACATGGTAGAGAGAATTGGGGGAGCTAAGAATAATACATTGTGAAACATCCAAGATAAAATAGTGTACCAAAGATTGATTCATGGATTAAAAAAATTTGTACATCATGAACCAATCTGTCAATTTGTGCACCATAGCTTGGATATATATATATATATATATATATTAATTGTGAACATTTTTTATGCCAACTTTTTCCAGTAGTATTGATCTTTTGAAGCAAAAGGAAAATAAGTGTTAGTAATTATTAGAAAAAGGATATCATCTATGTTAAAAAAAGTTTTAAAATACATAGTTGCAATATTTATCTTTTATTTATGTATTGCATTAAAAATCAATGTTTTGACAATAGGGGTATTTTTGACAATTATAAGATATATGTTGAGGAAAATATATTGTGAACCAAATACATTTTTAATGATTTATGAGAATATAAAAAAAATATTCCTATAAACTTGTCAAAAATGTTCTCTTAAAATACTAAAAAAATTCTATTATTGGATATATTATTCTCATAATAAAATTTGATAACTTGAAACAAATGCTTTTTAAAGATATTTTTTATAATTTGTAATTTTTTAATTAAATAAATGTACAACAATACCCTTACACATACATAATATATAATTTCTTGAACTCAATTGCATAAAAAATGCTCCATAGTAAAAAAAAAAGACTTTTAACCAAACATGGTGAGATTGGACAAGTGATGAACATCCTTAGGGGACTTGAATACTGCACCTCCAATTATTAAGAAAAAAAATACAATAATATCTTTAATAAAAAATTTATCTTCCATCTCCCAATCCTAACACCTCATTTCTCCCTTCTCTTAACCCGCGATGGCAAATCCACAATGACGACACCACTTCCTCCCACAACTCCTCCACATTCTTGCGCTCCCTCATCCTCCTTTATCCTTCCATGAAGGTAAGTTGCTCCTTTGCCCTTCTTTTATCTTTTCTTTTCTTCCTCCTCCTTCCCCCTTTATCAGATTTAATTAACTATTAAAATACTTTTGGAATGACCTTTCTGTAAGGAAAAATGTTGCCAAAATGACATTTCCATAAGCAAAAAGTGCTTTCAAAATGGTCTTTATTGCTTATGGAATGACTGTTTTGGAAGCATTTTTACTTATGGAAAGCCATTCTGGAAGCGACTTTTTTAAATTTGGAGCAACCTTTTCCAGAAGTCTCATAAATCATTATTGTGCTTATAGAAAGCTCATCCAAAATCAACAACTGCAATCTAGAGTAGCTTTTCAAAAGTGTATTTTATATTTTTTTAGAAAGGGAGTTCCAGAAAAGCACTATTTTAGCTTATGTGTTTGCATGCATGATGTAACACCCTGAAATTTCGAGTTGCTAAGTGGATGTTTGATGTGTGTTATGTTGCTTGATTATTTGATTTAATTGGTAATTGTTGTTTTGTGTTTCTGTCTTGGTATGCATATTTGGTGATTGATATGTTAAGTCAACTCTATTTGGTCTGTAATTGTTGTCCGTGCATGCATAGTGGACATGTCCTGTCAGCAAGGTATATAGGCATTGGAGTGGTGTTGCAGAAGCATATTTCTTTCTTTCTTTCTTCTCTTCTTCTTTGCGCCTTTCTCTCCTTTTCTCTCTAAGCTTACTCACATCTAGAAACCTTTCTTCCTCAACCCTTCTGTGTCACCTTCAACTCCAGAGGACCACCGTAGCTGTCACAGAACCCCCTACGTCAAAAGGAACCTTGTGACTGGAGCGGAAGTCTTAGACGATCCTTCATGAAGTTCAAGGAAAACAGAGCTCTACCCTTGCTTTCACGCTTCAGAGGATAGTGTTTCAGCACCGCTCGACTTCAAGAAGAACTCTTGGTTAGGTAAGGGGAGTTTATCATGTTTAATAACAGCTTTAGATACCATAGTTGGGGACTAGGTGTGACAACCCATATTATAAGTTACTGATTTGGATGCTTGATGTGTGTATTATATTAATTAAATTACATTTGTTATGTGGATTGATTAATTGTTTTGTTTATAACTTGCTGTTGAAGTGCTTTTGTCTTGGTATACGTGCTTGATGGGTATTGGACGTAAGTCAACTCTGCTGTGCTGTGGTTGCTGGCTGTGCACGTTAAGTGGACGTACTGTGTCAGCCGTGTTTATAAGCAGCAGGCTGGCTATAATAACCTAGGTTTAGTAAATAAAAGAAAAAGAAAGAAAAGTTTAAATTTGCTAATTTTTTGTTGCAAAAGCGTTAGTGACAAAATTAGCGACAGAATTAGCGACGGATTTAGCGACAGAATTAGAGTTGAAGGAATGCCACGCCGGTAGCGTGGGAGCCACGCTAGTAGCATGGGAAGTACTCCAGAAAGCTATTTTCCACTGGAATGCCACGCCGGTAGCGTGGGAGCCACACTGGTAGCGTGGGAGCTCGCGCTGGGGGCCTATAAAAGGCCATTTTTACGAAATTTGGGCCAAAAATCAGTCTTCTTCCTCCTCTGAACGCCCTTCCTCCATTGTTGAGCACTCAAGCTTCTTAAACCCTTGTTTATTCATCAAAACACTCCCTTTAAACACCAAACTTGTTGGAAAACACTTGGTGAGCTTGAATCCTTCATCAATCTCCCTTAGAAACCCCAAATCAGAGAAATCCCTTTCTCAAGGGAAGTTCTTAGAACTCGAGTTCGGCGAGGAACGGTGGCGATTCACGGACACCCGGGCTAGGGGAAGTGGTCCAGAGGTCTTCCTTGCCATCTTTGAGGTAAGAAACTCGAGATTCACCGTTTAATTTGTGAATTGGGGTTTTGGGTGAATAGTGACCCACTTGTGATAGAGCTAGTATTAGCCTTGGGTCCTTTAGAGATGTGTGTTTAGAATGTTGTGAGGATGAAGGATTAGCTCTCAAATGTTAGTTTGGTGAACTTTGATTCTTGGCTCTATGTAATGCATGTATAGTTAGTATGCTGAGTTACTTGACTATGTTGTGACATGCAAGAGCCTTGGTATATGGTTTTGATGTGCTTGAGAGGCTGTTGGAACGGTGTCTTATGTGTGAAAAGAACTGTTCAAGCCATATGGGAATTCTGAGCTTTTGGGTTTGTAAAGAGCTTGGAGCTCATTGCATTTGGTTTGCATCGAGTCTGTGGTGACTCTAATGCCTTGATTAAGCTGAGATAGACCGCTGAGGGCCTATGAGATGGCTTGTGGGTGATGAGCCTTGGTAAACCTTAAGTTAGATGACTTAGAGGTTTTGGAAAGGAATGAAGTTTCTTTCATTTTTTACGGTTGAGAACCGTGTGATATGTTTATGCCTTGTGTAGTTGAATTAGCTGTGATATGTGCTTATGTACCTTGT
Source organism: Glycine latifolia (assembly GCA_013407115.1). Classification (NCBI taxonomy): domain Eukaryota; kingdom Viridiplantae; phylum Streptophyta; class Magnoliopsida; order Fabales; family Fabaceae; genus Glycine; species Glycine latifolia. The sequence continues at coordinate 40,746,361 of CM023958.1, forward strand.
ATAGGGCATGACACCGAGGGTGTTAGTGGCGTAGACCACAGAGCAGGGAAAGAACTGCAGAGCTCGGCTTTACCAGGTAAGTTCTTGGTCCCTTGGGGATGTTTCCCACTGCTTGTGTTCCACCATACTCCAAGGGAGTAATGGTTGCATTCATGATGCATGCATTGATGGTTGTTGCATACTCATAATGATATATATGCATGTTCTATGCTTTGTATGTATGGATACCTGAGATATATCTTCTGGCCAGTTAGATAGATATGGACCTCCCTAGGAGAAGAGCGCACCTCCTAGTTTGGTTTGCTCGCGGGTGATGATGATCCCAGGGTGATGATGATCCCTTAAAACCAAGAGATAGGTGGTCCCGTCGCGGTTGAAGCCTATTCTTGGAGGTACCATATACGTGCGTCCATGCATAAGGGGTAGCTCCCGATGGGATGGCACGGGTGTGAGTTCCGGTCTCATACTGAGGTTTGATGCTGATGATGATGCATCGAGGTGTTGATGATGATATACCGTGGCGGCGTAGTTTCACAGTATACATTAGAGCTAGATGACTTGGCTATGTATTGTTATGATGGTCGGGAGGCCAGATTAATTGTGATGCCTGGATGACGTGTGTCATGGAAAGTGAGCCAGGGTGGAGGAGATGCCTCCAAGGACCCTGAGCTTACTGAGATGTATATCTCACCCCATGTGGGGTTTATGTTGTTTCAGGTGACTCTTCTGGCAGAGAGGAGCGGTCTCAGGGCGGGAGGCCCCAGTAGAGACAGGATCTGCTTGGCCTTGTGGCAGCAGGGAGAGCTGGGAGGATCGGTTTTGGTTCATGATGGTTTTGTACCCATGTAGAGGGAAGATGTGTGTGTGCACACATGTGTGCCTTGTATATATCTTGTATGCCCTCGTGTGAGGAAGGATCTTTGAGATCAAAGCACTCAGATGCTTATTCTTTTGTATAGACACTGCGAGTGTCAGATGATGTATAGGTACATAACCAGTTAGTTATGTAATTGATGTTTCCTCCTGACTTTATCTGTTGTGACATTTGTGTTTATCTGCCTATGGTCATGTTTATGTGATTCTGGATCAGCAGGGGCTAGTGTTGCTGTGATGTTAAGTTTTATGAGTTCCATACATAATGAATCAAGAAACATGGTTTCGAAAACGCTTTCGATGTTGTAATTAATTGGTTTTACATTAATTACTGCGCTTATCTGATAAAATAATTGTTAATACACCGGATGCATACGGGGTGTTACACTGGCACAACAACAAGTTCACTCTTCCTTCTTCTATCTCTGTGTTTCCTCAGTTTTCTCTCTAAAACTCACCCAGAAACCTTTCATTCTCGACCCCTTCCTCGTTATCTCCAACCTACGAGAGCCATCGTAGCTGCTGCGAAAATCCCAACGCTGAGAGGAACTTCGTGGTTGGAACTGAAGCTTAAGACAAATACACCGCGAAGCTCATGAACGAACTCTTGGTTAGGTACGGGGAGTTTATCGTGTTTCTTAACAGGTTTAGGTACCACAATTTGGGGGCCAGGGAGTCCAGCCGTGATGATAACTACATGTCCCTGGTGTATGTGATGTTTTTCCCAGAAAAGCTACGTTTTTTATGAATGGGATGTGGTATGCCTTAAATCTATTGAATGTGGTTTGGTGTTCTTGTGGGGGAACAGATGTTTTAAGAGCTCCCCGTGCATGTGTGAAGTTGACATTTTGATGCTGAAAGGCTTCTAAGACACTTACGGAAGTGTTCGTGAAGGTGATGAATGCCGGGATGGGTTGGTCGTGTTGCACATAAACATCAACCCTTGTGTTTTGATGTCAGCTACCGGGATGGGTAGGCCGAGTTGAGCGGGTTACGTGGCATGCATGCATACATGTTAGACGTAACTTGGTCCTTGTTTGCGGACGTCAGTAGACCGAATTCCTTACCCGAGGTCGTTCCCTTAGAGTCGTTAAGATTTGCTTCCCTTTCTATAAGGTATACCGGATTCCTTATTTGGGTGATACGTCAGAGGTGTTGAGCTTAAGTTACCTCACCCTAGAGAGAGCTACCGGGTTGCTGACTCAGATGAGCTCGTGTCCTCTCGGAAAAAGAGCACCAGGTTCCTACTCGGTCGAGCTTGTGTTCCTCCTTCTAGAACGGTCGGGTTCCATACACGTGTTGTCTCTAGAAGCTCATCTTTCCATTTCCTTAGAGAGACCGGGTTCGTTACCCGGGGTGGGCCGTTTCCTTTAGAATTGCTAAGTCCAGACCTTTTTCTTGAAAATTGTCGGGTTTCCTACTCGGCAGAGCTTGTCTGCTCTTAGGAAATGAGCTACCGGGTTCCCTTACACCCTTGGGTGGGTTGGTGGAAATACAAACCCGGGTCTTACAAGTGCTATCTGTTGTAATCGATTATAGCGCTTATGCAATCGATTACATAGTGTTGAACCCGTCCTTAGAACTTTACAAGAAACCTAAGGACCCCTTGACCGCCTTTGGCAAACCCTTACCAAACCCAATCGACCTCGGTAGAGTTCCTCCGACCTCGTCCGTTTTTGCTACCATTGTCCAAACTTTACCCCTCTGACCGACCCCTGCCGACTTTGTCCGAGTTTTACCGGCCTTGATCGACTTTATTTGCCTTCGTCCGATCTTATTCGGATTCTTACCTTGAGATAGTATATCTAAGTGCCAACCCGGACACCCCGTACTTCACATCGGTTCACTTATTTGTATGTGTTTGTGAATGACATATATGATTACGTTGGTGGCATTCAAACTCGGCCTATGTGATGGCTCGAGATGAGGAATGCGTTTGGATATACATAAATACCCATAGGGGTGTATGGCGTTATCCTAGCCAGGTCAGGTTGAGCTTGGTTCCGGGTCATACATTTATGGTGCCGTGGTAATATTCTATGTATAACCGTGAGATGCCGAGACTGGGTGGTGGTAAACCTTGCGAGGACCACAGTCAGTGCATCGTTGGGCCCTTATGTGGGCAGTATGTTACATAGGGGGTGTATGACGGGTTACCCTTGCGAGGAAGGATTGTGTTCCTAGTCGGGCCATACATTGATGGTGCCTACGTAACATACGACATTTGCATGACGAAAATATGATGGTTGACTGCATAGTACGAGAAGTGCTAGGGAGTCACGTTTGTAGGGAGATCCTTATGACACCCATTTTGGCTGATAACCATGGGGGGTGAGTCCTGTGCACAACAGAGTGACCCTGATGTACTGCAGTAATCACTCGTACCATGGATTTTGGCCTATTTCCAGGATGGTATCACATTGCATAATGAGAATTGAGTCAGGAGCATGCATCATGTTAGATATTATAAGTCGATTTATGAGATGTTTGTGGATGTCCGTGGATGTTAGTGTTTGATGGATGCTTGGAATGTTGGTATTGAGATGTTGAAGACCGTGTTGCTTCTTGACTACGTTGTATCCCTTTTCTGTTGTATTTATTATTGTTATTTAACATGATGAACTCACCTTTGCTTTGTTGTACCTTGTGGTTTGGTACTTGTGATGATTGCGAACCGGGTTCGTGTGAGCAGATGAGCAACAGTAGGTGCCTTTGGGAGAGGACCAGGTTATTTGGAGTCGCCGTGTTTTGCTGGGATGTCGATGGACATGATCCCGAGCAGTAGTTGCACTTTGCTAGATGCACCCCTTGTTTTAATGGATGCACTCCTTGTTTTGCTAATTACACCCCTGACTTCTATTTCTCTTTCTATTTGTAAAACACTTGATGTATATTTTGAGACGTAATCTCTTGTACTTGTAATCAAATTATGTCTGGTATGTGCATACATATATTCGAAATGTCTTATGAGTACCTTTAATTACGTTTATTTTCTATGAGGATGGTCCTTATATGCTCATGATAAATTTATCATCGTTTTCACAAGTTAAAAAAAAGGGTGTTCTTTTTATTAAAACGAATTTATATCATGGTTATGAGTTAGTAATACAGTGTCGACGTCGCGGGTCGTTACACCAGGGAGTCCGACTATGAAGATGACTGCATGTCCCTGTTGTGTGTTGTTTTCTTAGTAAAACTGTCTTTTAACGAATGGAGTGTGGTATGTTGATGTTTGATGGTGTTCTTGTGTGTGGATGATTGATGGTGTTCTGGTATGAAGAGTTGGATGGTGTTTTGTGGGGGAGTTGACGTTGTAAAAACTTCCCGTGCATGCGTGTGAGGTTGACACTTTGATGCTGAAAACTCCCAATACACTTTTTTTGTAGTGCTTGTGGAGGTGTCAGATACCGGGTTAGGTATGCCGAGCTAAACTCTTTGCGTAGCATGTATACGTACATGCGGGACGTGACTCTTAGTAGTCCTTGTTGGCGGATGTCCATATATCGGGTTCCTTACTGGGTTGTTCCCTTAGAGTTGTTAAGCTCACTTTCTTTTCTTTAGATATACCGGGTTCCTTACCCGGGGTTGGTTAGTTCCTCCTTTAGAGATGTTGGGCTCAAGTCCTTTGCATAAGAGCCATCGAGTTCTCTAACTCGGATGGGCTCGTGTCTTTTTAGGAAAAGAGTCATCGAGTTCCCTAACTCGGATGTGTTCGTGTCTTTTTGGGAGAAGAGCCATCAAGTTCCTTACCTGGATGAGCTTGTGCCTTCTCGGGAAAAGAGCCAACGAGTTCCCTAACTAGGATGAGCTCGTATCGTTTTGGGAGAAGAGCCATCGGGTTCCTTACCCTGATAAGCTCGTGCCTTCTGGGAAAAAGAGCCATCGAGTTCTCTAACTCGGATGAGCTTGTGTCTTTTTGGGAAAAGAGTCATCGGGTTCCTTACCCGGATGAGCTTGTGCTTTCTCTCTAACTCGGATGAGCTCGTGTCTTTTCGGGAAAAGAGCCATTGAGTTCCCTAACTCGGATGAACTCGTGTCTTTTTGGAAAAGAGCCATCGGTTTCCTTACCCGGATGAGCTCATGCTTTCTCGGTATAAGAGCCATTGGGTTCCCCTAACTCGGATGAGCTCGTGTCTTCTCGATAAAAGAGCCACTAGGTTCCCTTACTTGGTTGAGCTCGTGTCCTTTTCTTTAGAATGACAGGGTTCCCTTCTTGGGTTTATTCCTTCTCGAGTTGTTGAACTTGTTTTCTTTTCTTTAGGGATGCCGGGTTCCCTTCCCGTGCCCATTCTTTCTCTAAATCGGTTGGAGCTGTTGGGCTTGTGCTGTCTGTTTTTAATCGATTACAAATGCTTATGTAATCGATTGCATAGTGTTGGGTTCGTCCTTGGTGTTTTGTAAGTCCAAGGTCCGACCTTGTCCGCTCTCTTTCAATCTTTTCCGTCCTTGTTTGGGTTCTTACCTCCTAATCATAGTGATTATGTCTAAGTGCTAACCCAGACACCTAATACCTCACACCGGTTCTCTAGTCTATGTTGTGTACTACTGACGGGTGTGTAATGAACATATATGGTAATGTTGAAACCTTGGAAATTTGGCTCGTGAGATGATGATGTGCATTGATACCATGGGGAGTGTATGACATTATCCTACCCAGGAAGGGTTCGTTCTGGCGGGTCATACATTGATGGTGCCCATGGTTATCAAATGCGGATGGATATACATAGATACCCACGGGGGTTTATGGCATTATCCTAACCAGGAAGAGTTCGTTCCTGGCGGGTCATACATTGATGGTGCTGTGGTAATATGGTATGTATGGACATGTGAGATGTCGGGATAGGGTGGTTAACCTTGCATGGACCATGGTCAGCGCATCGATGATGCCCTCGTTTGGGGCAGTATGTATGTACATGGGGGGGTGTATGGCATTATCCTACCTAGGAAGAGTTCATTCCTGGCGGGTCATACATTGATGGTGCCCATGTGACATATTACATTTACACGACGGAAATAGGATGATTGGCTGTAGGGTACCGGGATACTAAGGGGTCATGTCTATTGGGTACTCCTTCTGACACCCGGGGCTGATCACCACTAGGGGGAGCGACATGTGCACGACAGAGTGACCCTGACAAGCTACTGCAACATCATGACCACCAAGATGGACTATTTTCTTGATGGTACCACATTGCACGCCGAGTGAATGGTAAGAGCATGCATCATGCTAGGCATTATAAGTTGACTTGTGGAATGTCTATGGATGATTGCCCATAATGGCTGTGTAATGAAATGTCGGGATGATATGTGATATTTGAATTATCTTCCTTAACTGATGTTATATGTTGATTGTTATTTTACTTGATGAACTCACCATTGCTTTGTTGTACCGTGTGGTTTGGTACCTGTGATAATCGTGAACCGCGTTCGTGTGAGCAGACGGGCAGCAGTAGGTGAATTGGAAGAAGACCATCTTTTTGGTAGGAGTCGCCGAGTGGCCGGGATGTCGATGCACTAGATCCCGAGCAAGAGTTATATTTTGCTCGTTACACCCCTTATTTTGATAGTCACACCTTGTGTTTTGCTAATCACATCCCTGACGTTTAATTTCTTGTTTCCTTTGTAAAATACTTATACAGTTTAGACATGGTTGATTGTACCTAAAACTAAACCACGTTTTGTGTGTGTGTGTATATATATATATATATATATATATATATATATATATATGTACTTGAGGTGTCTCATATGTATTTTATTTAAGTATTTTCTTTATGATGACGATTACTATGTGCTCGCCAAAAATTTAATACGGTTTTCCCTAATCAAATTAAAGTGATTTTCAAGTTAAACGTGTTAATGGCATGATTAAGAGTTAGTGATCCAGTAGCGATGAGACGGGTCGTTACACATGACCTGTCCCAAGCTAGGATAAAGGAGGAGAGTTGGTGTCAGGGGTTGCGAATCGGCAGTAAAAAACCAGCTATTTTTATGTGATGAAACTCTGATATTTTGTTGGGGCGTACCCTTCATAGCGACGCGTTACATCGGGCCCCGAGTGTAGCGAAAAAATGTGCTAGGGTCCTTTCCACAAGGCAAGGTGCTACATCTGTCTCGGAATGTAGTGATAAGTGAACTAGGGTCCATGTCGAAAGGCAAGGCGCCAGGTCTTCACTCAGATTTGGTGACAAATAGGCAAGGGTCCCAACACGCAGATGGACGAGCGTGGCAGACAAACATCGCTCAGGCGTTAAGGATGAATTTGGGAAGGTGGAACATAGGAACATTAACGGGTAAATTGAGGGAGTTATCAAATGTTTTTGCCAGAAGGAAAGTGGATATTGTGTGCTTGCAAGAAACTAAGTGAGTTGGAGAAAAGGCCAAGGAAGTGGAATGCACTGGTTTCAAGTTGTGGTATTCAGGTACATCCAATAGTTGAAATGGGGTTGGAATTATGATCGATAGAAGTTTCAGAGATAAAGTCGTGGACGTCAAAAGGAAATGCGACAAAATTATGATGATTAAGCTTGTATTAGGGGGATCTAATTTTAAATATCCTTAGTGTGTATGTGTTACACGGTCAGCAAACGCACCAATTGTCCAAGTAATAATAAAATGGTAAGTCCGAGTGTCGAATTCCACAGGAACTTTGCTTGTGCTCAGAGTTAATATATTCCTAATTTTAAGTGAACAAGAATTGAATTTGATATTTTCTAATCAAATGCGGAAATGTTAAGTGCAATGTAAGTAAAGATAGTCGAGCAGGGCACAATAAAGAGATAGAAGACGAACATTAGGGGGGTGAAATGCCGGTTGATGCGGAGGATGGTCACGTGTTGGGACTCAATGAACCGAAACTACCCTTGATGCAATATTAAATATATTTCTCTATTAAAGAATTAAATTCGCTCACCCTTATCTACTAATGTATTCTAACTTTGATTCCTCAAGCGCTAAAACCCTAAATCACTTGACTTCACTCCTGATCCCTCAGCAAGCTAGATCAAGTAATTCGCATTAAGAGTAAAGATGATTCGTAACCTAGGCTAAACAACACCACTCCATCCCTAGACATAATTTCGTTTAGAAACATTTTTCAGTTCTAAGGAGATAACCATTTTCCAATGCATTAAAACCCTATACCAAAGCATGCATATGGGAGATCAAACCACAAACATGAATAAAGCTCAGAAAAACAACAATGATACAAAAATAGCATTAAATAGATAGTTAAAATCATTACATAAATAGTGCTTGGTTTTTTGAACCCCAACAATGGATGGGTTAGCCTCCCATTTCCATGAGAGAGCTTACAAATATGGAGGAAAAGGAAGAAGAATGAAAGGGGAAGGAAATGGATGAAGAGCCCCAAATAAGTGGGATCTCTCCCTTCTCTCGTGCCCAAGCTCTCCTCAGCCTCCTAAGGTTTCCATAGAAGGAAGAAGAATAAGAAGTTGTGCCCAAGCTCCTCCTTTCGTGCCCTAATTTCTCTTTTAAAGTGGCCCAGAATCGTGGTCTACGCTGGGCGCGGAAAGGTCGCGCTAAGCGCGCCCTCATTGTCCAACTGGATAAGTAACCACGCGCTGAGCGAGCATCTGGTGTGCTGAGCGAGCGTATGGCGCACTGGGCGAGCGACTTCAGACCCTTAATTCTCTTTTTAGTTCCTTGTTGTGAAATTTTTATAAAAACACAACCAACACCTAATGAATCAACTAAACTTAGCATCTACTAGACAAAAGCTTAAAGAAAGCTAATTCCTATATTTTGATTACAAAAAGAAGCATTAAAATAAGAGAAGAATAAATAATTGCTAAGTAATTAATATTTAGTTTTACATATGCTTAGCAATTATCAGTATGCACCACAAGTTGAACTAGAGTCAAATGAAAAGAACAAATTTTGGGAAGACTTGGAGGAGGTTTTGAGAGGGATACCCCGAGAGGAGAAGATTTTTCTAGGAGAAGATCTAAATGGTCATGTTGGTAAAAACAATGGAGGTTTTGATAGAATTCATGGAGGTTTTGGCTATGGGACGAAAATGAGACTGGAGAAAATGTCTTAAATGTTGCACTAGCCTATGATTTAATGCTAGCAAACACATTTTTTTGAAAAAGGGAGTTTCATCTTATCACTTATCATAGTGACTAAAATTGTAGTCAAATTGATTTCTTTATGGTTAGAAGGGAAGATAGAAATTCTTGTATTGACTGCAAGGTCTACCTTGGAGAATGTGTGGCCACACAACATAAGTTGATAGTTCTAAAGGTTCGGTTCAACAAAGTTCTGAATTTAAGGAAGAAGGCTCAAAACCCAAGGATAAGATGGTGGAAACTAAAGGATGAAAAACAAATAGAGTTTAAGGAAAACATGTTGCGTGAAAGACTATGGGAGTTTATTGGAGAAGCTAATGAAATATGAAATAAGATGGTTATGTGTGTCCAAAATGTGGTAATGAGGGTACTGGGTGAAAGCAAAGGAAACAAAGTTTTTACAAAGGAAACATGGTGGTGGAATGGAGAGGTGTAGGAGGCTATTAAACAGAAGAAGGAATGCTTTAGATCTTTGCATAAATGTCCCAACAATAAAAATTTGCAAAAGTTTAGAGAAGCGAGAAAAAAAATACGGAGAAAGCAGTGCGGGAAGCTGGAGGCAAGGTTTTTGACGATTTGTATAAAAATCTTGGGAGCAAGGATGGTGAAAAATGTATTTACAAACTTGCTAAAATGAGGGATAAAAAAAGTAAAGATCTCACCCAAGTTAGATTGTCAAGGATGAAAATAAAAAAACTTTTGATAAGAGATAAAGATGTAAGTGAAAGATGGATGAACTACTTTAACAAACTTTTTAATGGGGATGACGATAAAAGTGAGGTGGAGTTGGAGGACGTTTCTAATTATCTGAATAGAAGATTTGTGCGCAAAATTAAGACACATGAAGTTAAGGAGGCTTTAAAGAGGATGAAGAATAATAAAGCTTTGGGACCTGATGATGTCCCTATTGAAGTGTGGAGAGGCTTGAGAGATGTGACAATAAAATGGTTGACCAATCTTTTCAATAAGATTTTTCAAACAAATAAGATGCCTGATGCTTGGAAGAAAAGTATGCTTGTGTCTATTTACAAAAACAAGGGAGATATATAGAATTGTTCTAACTATAGAGCATCAAGCTCATGAGTCATATTATGAAGTTGTCGGAGAGAGTTATTGAACATCGCCTAAGGAGGGAGACCAAGGATTCCGTAAATCAATTTGGATTGATGTCAAGAAGGTGTACCATGAAAGCTATTTTATTGATGCGATAATTAATGTAAATGTATCGGGAAAAGAAGAAAGACTTACATATGGTATTCATAGATCTTGAGAAAGCATACGATAGGGTCCTAAGAAAAGTCTTATGGTAGACTCTTGAGAAGAAAAAGGTAGCATCAAAGTATGTTAATGCAATCAATGATATGTATGATGGGGCTACTACATGTGTGAAAGCTTGTAATGGAACATCAATGTATTTCCCTATCATGGTAGATGTTCACCAAGGTTCAGCTCTTAGTCCTTATCTCTTTGCCTTAGTGATGAATGAACTAATGAAAAATATTCAAAAGGAAGTGTCGTGGTGTATGTTTTTAGCAGATGATATCGTTCTTATTAATGATACCAAAGATGATGTTAATCGGAAAGTGGAATTATGGAGAAACACTTTGCAGGCTAAAGGATTCATGATAAGCAAGAGTAAGATGGAGTATATGAAGTGTGAGTTTTCGCGGGGAAGAGATGGTGGTCAAGACATTGTGCATCTACTTGGTCAAGAGGTACCCAAGAAAGATGTTTTTAGATACTTGGGATCAATTTTGCAAAAAAAGTGGTGAGATTGATGAGGATGTAAATCATAGAATTAGAGCAGGGTGGATGAAATGACAGAGTGCATCTGGGTTTTTGTGTGACCACAAAATTCCCCTTAAGCTAAAAGGAATATTCTATAGAACAGCTGTAAGACTGATAATGTTATATGGAGCAGAATGTTGGGCAGCACATAGGCATCATGAGCACAAAATAGGGGTATCAAAAATGAGGATGTTAAGTTGGATGTGTGGTTATACAAAAATGAAGACATAAAGAGAGGTAGAGGTCGACCGAAACTCACCTGGGGAAAGGTAGTTATACAATACCTAATTGAGTGTGATATAGATTGGCGGATGATGTATTTTAGGACAGAGTGAAGAAAAACTATAAGATTGGCGTATGGTTAAACCCATTATTATGTCTATGTTCCAGTCGTTCCCCTTTTTTAGTTCTTTTCCAATTCATTTCTCCCCTCCTACTTTCACCCTTCCTTTATTTTAGCTTATTTTTCCTTTCTTTTGTCTTATTTTCCTTTTTTCTTTCCATATCCCTTTCTCATTCTTTGTCTTATTTTCAATCTATCATTGGGTTCATCTACCACCGACCCCAATTAACTTGGGTTAAATGTACTGTTGATGTTGATGTATGTTGAAGAACCATTCTCGAAGCAAAAATTACAATCCAGACTAACATTTCTGGAAGTGCATTTTGTATATTCTAAAATGGTCGTTCTAGAAACACTATTTTTGCTTAAGAAATAGGTGTCCATAAGATTTTGAGTAAATTATACTCGCATCCCCTGTGTTTTTCTCAAAGTTTACCCGATATCCCTCCTTTTTTGCACCCTACAAAAAATCTCTTAATTGTTTAGCTCACATTACACTTATACCCCTCCCTCCTAAACATCGTTTAATAATTTAACAAAAAGTAGGCACATGCTGATCACATGACTTTTAATGAAATTTTATGTCTAAAACACCTTCATCTTCTTCCTTTGAACTCCACAAAAGACAGATCACCATTTCAACCTAGAAATATTTTAAGACTCTTCCTTCTTTTTGTTTTTCTCTAATTGGATGTGTACCCAGCTTTTTGGGACGTAAATCCACCTTGTTGGTACGCAGTGTTAACACCCTTAATTCTTCTTCTTCTTATTTTTTGTTCAATTTTTTTGGTGCGTGTTGGGTCTTTTGGTTGTAGTGTTTTTTGTTGGACGTGTTCCCAACAATGCTTAATGATTGAATATGATCCTTTGCTTCAAATTTTAGTATTTTGCTCTTGCATTTTTATTTTTAACTCCTTTCTTTGAAATATTTTTTGTATGGCAAGATGTTTGATATAGGGCCTGTTTGGATGTTAGCTTCTCTAGAAGCACTTCTAGAAGAGAAAAATAAGAAGAAAAAAATGAAATGAACTTTTCCATAAGTTAAAATAAGTATTCCATTAGTTAATTTGTAGATGTCATCTCATCTTTTAGAGAAGCTACATTGGTGAGCTTCTACAAATTAGCTAATGGAGAGCTTATTTTTACTTATGAAAAAGCTCATATCATCTTTTTGCTCTTATTTTCTTATTCTAGAAGTGCTTCTAGAGAAGCTTACCCAAACAGACCCATAATGTCTCAATCAATAGCTACAAGGCACATCATAATGTTGAACTGAAAAGATGGATTGAAAGTGGGGATGAATAAGATGAAAATAAAAGAAGAGACAATAAAGATTAAGTAATACAACATAATGTGGAATTGAAGAGAATGATGTAAACAAGATGAGTAAAAGAAGAGACAAGAAAGATTGAATAATTTAGCACAATGGGTGTAATTGTAAGAGAAGAAGGTGAACAAGACGTGTAAATAAAAGAAGACAAGAATTGTAACTTTGATAAACTAGATGACAACTGTTTTACTTTGGATGAGATTTTAATGTTTAGCTGACTTTGGACGAGAAATTGATTAGTAAATAGTATAATTTTAGTTTTTAAAACCATAAAATGAGAAGAAATTAAACAAGCTGTTATTTATTATATGATCAGTTTACCAAAAAATACAATCATTTTTCAAATTATTTATCACTCGTCCAATTTCATCTAGGAAACTATACATTTCATTCACATTTTCACTCACAGGTTCATTCACATTTTCACTCACAGGTTTATTCACATTTTCACTCACAGGTTTCACATTTTCATTCACATGTTCATTCACATTTTAACTCACAGGTTCATTCACATTTACCTCACAGGTTCATTCACATTTTCACTCACAGATTCATTTACATTTTGACTCAGGTTCATTCACATTTTCACCCACAAGTTTCACATGTTCATTCACATTTTCTCTCAATGGTTCATTCACATTTTCTCTCAATAGTTCATTCACATTTTTACTCACAAGTTTCACATGTTCATTCATATTTTCACTTACAAGTTCATTCACATTTTCTATCACAAATAGGTTCCAAGACTCATCCTTTGTTCTACTAAATACATATGAATATAAATTGAATTTTATTCTCAACAAACATTTTCAGCTTATCATGATCAGTCTTAAGGAGAAGAATTTTACCACTAGCAGTATAATGAAACCACAAAATAAAAGGGTGACATGGTGGTCAGTGTAAGTCATTAACAATGTTGTTCACATAGTCATGTGCGTCAAACATTCCAAACTTATCAGGATCAACATTGCATATCTCACTTGGTTCGCCCCGTTGGTCCGTAAAGTGGACCAAAATATCCATGTTGCTTGATTCAGGACTCATATATTCCAGTTCATCCATTGTGTTTCCTGTTGTCCCAAACATCAACACTATTTTAATCAATAATAATAAACAAATGATTTTCAGTTCATCCACTGTGTTTCTTGTGGTCCCAAACATCAACATTATTTTAATCAACTAATTTTAAAAATAATAAGTGATTACAAACTGGTCCCCTAATGAAACCCCATTTAGAACTAGACAACAATAAATAATCAAAATTAAATAAATAATCTTAAAAAATAACCTATATACAAGGTTCAGTGGTCACTTACAAGCAGAACCTTAGTGTGAACACAACTGATGGAACAGGAAGAGAAACAAAAACACTTGTGAACATGGAAGAAGAAGAGAAACAAAAGCGGTTGTGAACACTCGTGAACGTCACAAACTGGAAGAGAAACTCGCATCCCCTAAACAGTGAAGAACTCGGAAACAAGAGGAAGAGGAACAATGAAGAAGAACTCGTGAACAGTGAAAAAGAGGAATGGAACGTGAACGTTGTGAGAGGAAGATGAACTTGCAACCCTTGAATGCTTAAGAAGAACTCACGAACAAGAGGAAAAAGAATAGTGAAGAACTCGTAGATTGTGAAAAGGAATGATACGTGAATCCTAAATTTGAGACTAATTGAAAGGGGATAATTTTGGTTTTACAATTAAAATGTAGGGACAATTTCATCTGTTCATATATTTCAATTGACGTTAAAAGGTAAAAGAAATATGCAAAAGAGAGGTGTATTGAGTGAAATTTGAGAAAAACATAGAGGATGTTGGTGTAATTTACTCTAAGATTTTTCCTTTTATAAGGATCATTTCGTAAGAGTATTTATACCCTTATGGAACGTTTGTTGTGGATGGGAAGAATATAAAAGGGGTAGGTTGGGGTTTTAAAAAAAACTTGGAGGTGCATGATGCAATAAGGAAGGTGCATAATTCAATTGCCCATCCTAAAAAGGAGAGAAATGCTCGGTGTCAACACGAAATCACAAGAAGGGTTTGGTGTTGGGGGCCAACAATACGACCTGCGTCTGTGCTCTGAAATTGTAGGTGCGAAACATATGGTTGCGGAGATGAATGTCCGTGAATTGTCCATCTCTAAGAATGACCGTGCTTCAAATCCCAATTCCAAATTCCTTACTTTGCCCACCATTTTGACTCTTGGCCGTGTCGCCGCTGTACCTTTTCTTGTTGCCAGTATGTTTGTTATTCGTTTTCGTTTTCTATTTTTTTTAATCTCGAAGGGATGCAATTCAATTTGTTTATTCGTTATTTCTTTTTTCAAATTACACACGCGTGCTTGCGTCATCTAGATTCACTTGTTACAACGCCATCTTCTTGTGCACTGATTTGATTTGATCTAATCAAATGTTTTCTCTCATATTTTGTTTAGCCTTCTACATGGATGGTTGGCGAGGAACAGTTGTTACTACAAGTATCTTCACTGCTGCAGCAGTTACCGATTGGCTTGATGGTTATATTGCTCGTAAGGTACCTACTCTTAATTTATCATACTCCCTTTTGTTACACCTCACGTAGCCACCATTTTCTGTTTTCAACTTTACTCATTTCTTAAAACAATTTCTTTTATATACTTGCATTGCAGATGAAAATGAAATCAACATTTGGTGCCTTTTTAGATCCAGTAGCTGACAAGGTAATTTTCTTTTAACCACAAGTTTCACTCAGCAATATGTGAATTTAATTTTTACTGAAACTGAATGCAGCTTATGGTTTCTGCCACATTGGTCTTATTATGTACTAGTCCGTTGGAAGTTGCTGTGTTTCGACAAGTACCATGGCTGTTGATTATACCTTCAATCACCATAATTGGTAGAGAGGTAATGCATCCATATGTCTTGAATCTGCAATTTCACTGGGAACCTTGCAAGCAATGGAACTTATGCATCTTATTGCTTCTATCTCTCCTTAACTTATTCTATCTTGTTTAGTTTGTATAATGTGATTCTGTGTTATTAAATTAGCTTCAAACCAGGTTCTACTAACTGTCATGGAATATGAATTATTAATGGCCATTTTGTCACACTAGAATGCATTAAATAGCATAATTGTGAGTCTGTGAATTTGGGGTCTCTTATGGTTGTCTTCCCACTCGCATGGTATGACCATTGAGACTACCTGAAGCTCTGGAGGACAGAATCAATGATGTTCTATTAATGTACACCATTTTGTTGCTGTAGTGTGTAAATATCTTAAATATTTGTGTCAATGATGTAAACCATTATCCATAAGCCACAAAAGTTGTGTCTGACTTTCAAATCAATTCTTCAATGTGAGAATAGGGGTAAATATGAACTAGTGGGTGCCTGTGCGTATTTGTACTTTCCATTTCATCTTACAAGGAAAGTTTGTATGACTGTGTTTTTTTGCTCGGGTGTAGAATTGGAACTGATATATAGAGTATAGGTCACTGAAACATACCCCGAGTTCAAGATAAATTAAGGGAAAAAAACTAATCATCCATCCACTTTGTTAGGATATAAGGAGAAAAGAGAGTTAATTAAGATAGTTAGACTATTAATGAATTAGTTAGTTAGTTAGAGGGGTTTATTAGATATAAATAGGGGAAGAAGGATAGGAGAGATTTAGATTTGTTGTCATTGTAAATTGAGCATTTGTGTTCCGTGGAAGGAGAAATCCTTTGAGAAGGGGAGATACTTGGAGTTTCTCCTATTTTTTGTGCTTTTCTTACTATTCAGTAAAATTCCCTCTTTTCTTCATTTCAATTCTTGTTCCTAACACGCTTTCTCTTCCATCCCACTTCCTCCTATTGTTTTCATCATTTCTTTCTATCTCTCTCTTCAGTATATCTTGTATCACATCTATCACTTTCTCTCTCAACCTACTGTATCTTCTCTCTATCTTTGTCTCTCTCCTTTCCATCCCAATCCACCCCAAAATGGGGTGGACAAATATCAGCACCCTAAATTAAGATGCGTAATCATGAATAGTCCAACATTCACTCTTGCCCCTGAGAGGCCGTTGCTTATCATAGATGGAGGGGGTGGTTAATGATTCTAAACTGGGGGGGCTCTGGAGTTCAGGATAAATTAAGATGCATGTTAGCTTGCATTTATGCAGGCACACTTGTTTATCTGAGATTCTAATTTTATATAGTTCTCTCTTTCTTTTTCCATTTCCTTTCAAGTCATAATACCTTGTCTGCTATACTCACTTAGTGAATTGAGAACAAATGTCTTACAATTTCTTCTTGTAAATAGATAACCATGTCGGCACTCAGGGAATGGGCTGCTTCCCAGGGTAGCAAGCTTCTAGAGGTTTATTTTACCTTTTGTTCAATTGAATCACTTGCTTGCTCTATATACGAAGTTATGAGCTTATATAATTAAACAAAAATTAATAGGTTGTTGCAGTTAATAATTTGGGGAAATGGAAAACAGCATCACAGATGGTGGCGTTAATCATCCTCCTTGCTACCCGGGACTGCAGGTATTTATTTTCTTTGCATTTTGAGGAACCTCTATTATTTGCTATGAAAAGAAAAAGTATTGATCCTGTCCCCATTTGACATATATTTGGTTGGATCCTTTTTCAGTCGTGGAGGACCTGCTATTTTGGTGGGATCTGGGGTTGTCTTGCTTTACATTTCAGCAGGGCTTGCCTTATGGTCATTTGTAGTATATATGAGGGAAATATGCAAGGTTCTGCGGAGGTAGCATGTTTGATTGCTCTCTGCTTTCACATATATCCGCTTGTTTGGTGGGTTTCATTCTTTTGATAATTTCTTACGTAAACAGTTTGGTTATTGATTCCATGGGAGGGAATGTAGTCCTCGTGAGTTGTGACCAATATATATAATGTTTGCTCTCCACAATATCTAACTCTGGAAAGCACCATTCCTCCTATTCTTGAAAATTGTATTGTTTTTCCCCCTTAGTTACCCCTGGTAAAGGAAAGATGGAAAAAAAGAAAGAAAGAAAGAAATGTGGATTATATTGGAAGAATTCAGGTTACTAGTCACGCGAATCGAATTCCTATCTACACTATGGAGCCTATTAAAGTTTGCTACCTGAGAAATTTCGCTAGAGGAATCAATGTATGGTTGTAGTTGACTCTTAAATTGATTTTTGTCCTGGTCATATTTGCCAATACTTAAATACAACAGTTATTTTTTCATTGTATGCACATGTTTAATATTCCATGCAATTTGACCTTCTTTTTTTTTTTTTTAAACTGGTATTTGTACCCTCGGGATGCAGGGACAAATGGTTGGCATTAAAAGACTAATTGACATTTTTATATTATAAGATTATATTGTTTTTATATAATATCATATGACAATGCTTTTAATAATTTTAAATATTTTCATTCAAAGTTAACAAAACTATAATCAACATTTTTGTATAATAAATAAGTTTAAATCACCACTTAACTAAATTAAATACGTTATATTTTCTTAAAATTTTAAAACCATTTATTATATATAAAATAATATAGTTTTACGTAAATGTCTAGGTAAATTACCAGAGATATTAAGATATTTATCTTGATTTATCTTGTAGGTAAATTACTATATGATACTAGTTAGTTATGGGTGCGTTCGCATAGGTTGAGTTCGTTGTTATGGCATTTATCGATTTTTAGTAGCTTTTTGTTTGTCACTTTTCATATACATTTCCGTTTAAAGACATTTTTTTTTAAATTTAATTACTATTATTATATTATTTTATGTTGAAAACTTTCATAAAATTTAATGTACATTCATCTTAAAACATAATTGACTAAAATTTTCTCTTGTAAATATTACTTTTTTCCAATACACAATTTACTATTGAATTAACAAATTAATTAATGAAATCTATTTTATTTAATTAGATATTTTAAATTTAAATCCGTATAAATACAATTCTATTAAAAACTTGGAATAAGAATTTATCCCATATTATAATCTTATATGTAATTTGATTTAAAATAATTATATATTTATAGTATTTAAATATCAGTGATCATAAAAAAGAATTATAGATATTCTAAATATTTAATTCCAGAAATAAGAAACATTTCAATTCAAAATATAATAGATTTAATTTTCACACTATACATCATTGGTTAACATCATTTGGTACAAAAAGAGTGGAAAAAGGTATTATCATATAAAAAGTGAAAAAAATGATATCATATAATTAAAATAAATTTATGTCAAACAAAATAATACCATAAAATATAATATTTTATGAATATTTTATTTAAAGTGAAATAAATTAAAAAAGAATTAACAATGTATGGTCATAGTATATTTTTTTTTCATTTTTTACCTGAGTTAAATAAATTTGATGTATAATAATAATAATAGTAGTAGTAATATTTTTTTCCAAGGAAATATAATATTATTAAAAGACAATCAATGTTGTAGAACAAATACAAAGATATCTAGGATACAAAAACGCATCCTATGACATGTGTAAAAAAGAACATAAAGATCAAACCCCGTAATCCCATAATAACACCTTACTGTTAAAAAACACATTAGCGTAGTGCTATCAAAAGACCTCGTCATGCTTATAAATAGAGGTGAAATCAGACTTTTAGACTTGACCTTGTCCTGATTAAAAAATATAAAGTTTGACATGATCTATTTACTTGTCATAGGCTTTTTTTAGGTTTGACCTGACTTATTTAAAAGTATAATTTGACCTATGAGCCTATTAAAAAACCTATTTTAATAGAAAATTTAATTCTATAAAACACTTTATATCAATTTAAGAAAGTTAAAGAAACAATTTTTCAACAGAAAATATTTCAACATCTTACTTATATTTCCAAATAAATAATAATCATTTTGAGATTTCAAGATGATTTTTTAAAATGATTGATTATCCACTTTCATAATAAGAAAAAATATTTTTTAAAAAATAAATATATTATTTTTAAGTTTTAATA
>CM023958.1:40765846-40788652 GCA_013407115.1 Glycine latifolia
ATATATATATATATATATTAAATAGATCAGCCTAATAGACCTAACATGCTTTTTTTAAGCCTGAACTTGATTTTTTTATTTAAACAGACCTTTTAAAAAATCTTAATCTAACTTTTATAATAAACAGATCAGGCCAGACCAGACCTTAAAAAGACCGGACTAAAGGCCCTGATAGACAACATCACTCATGTCCATCCTTACTTATAAATCACTCCCCCCATATATGGTTAAGAATCCTATACATCAAAGCTTTAACCACACCCCCTCTAAACAATATTCTATATTCGGACCACTGAGATACCAACTTCAGATCATTATTTTTGAAGCTTTCTTCAATTAAAATGAATACTCCTACACACTTTTTCATGATTGGAAGTATGCTAAAAGAGCCCAATGCTAAATTTATCTCGAAATAGCTTCGAAATACACAAAATTGAATCTGACACACTGCTGTCTTTGCTAAAATTCTCTGACTTCTTTATATTTCAGTAACCCAATTCCCACGGATACAAACTCCCTCAGTAATCCTCCATGCCCACCAACCATTTGATACCGTGCCTGAACAAAAAATATCACTATTCAAACCGTTATCTCATCCAGACGTCCCTATGCAAGCTTTGGGATTAAGAATCCAACCTGATAAAGGATCCTGCAAACCTCTGCTTTCTAGTATTCCATTGCCAAGAAAACACCTGTACATCTTCCAACATTGTGACATCAGTGTGCTGCGTTTTTTTTGTCAGCAAAATGAATATTATAAAAAGCACAAGCAGTGCAACAATATACAACAAACATAGTCCCTGGCACCCACCTATAACACAATGCCAGATAACATACCCTTCCATCTAAGAACAAAAAATGCTTACATCCAGTGCATATCTCAACCTCCAAAAAAGACTAAACACCAGGCCCGGCAAAAAGATCACGAATCCTAGCCTATACAATCTTAACCAAAAAGACTAAACACCAGGAGACAAAAACTGTTGTAAACAAACATTCATGAAAAAAACCTTAATAAGCAAATGTATATATTGTAAAACTATCCTAGTATAACAAATATCCAGCCTTAATAGTCTTGCACAGAATCCCTCTTATCGTGTAAAAATCTTAACTTCCATATGGGTCACTTCTATGTTCAAAATAGATTTTACCATTTCCTTTTCTTTGCAAGACAAAGGAAAAGAGAGAGCTCAAAGCTCATGGAAAAACAATGGCTGATCAATTAGCCAATAAGTGTAAACTAATACAATTCAGAGCTACTTCAAATTTTTTAAAGTGAAGTAAAAAATAAATACTACCTTACTAAACAATCTTTTGGCTTATTAGCCTCTCTTCTAACATGATTGCATTGGACATTTTCATCAAGTGAACAAAGTTGAGAGGGAATTAAGATTCAGCTATAATTTTTCTAAAACCTATTCCAAATCAAGTGGAGGCCATGATAGATAGATCCCCCAAAGTTCTGCTTTTTGTGATAGAGCAATCTTTAACTCCAAAATAAAAAAAAACTGCATTTGAAATTAAAGTACTATCTCTAAGAACTTCACTGCAACCTGCTAGAGGAAAGGAGATATTAATTGAAGCATCAACATTAACTTTTACCCAATCAGTAGGACGAGGCTGCTATCTTATAGCACTATGATTTGTTATTTAAAGTTTTGATTGAATGACTCACATAAATCCTAATATTTGATTGGCTAAGGCAAAGTCTAGCATGGCTTTTTTAACTTGAATCACAGCCACTGCAGTAGGCACGTCCTTGCTAGCAAAAAATAAATTGTTTCTCAATCTCCAAATTACATCCACCAAAAAGCCAAATATAAGTGTCAATCATTAGGAGAAGCCTTGGCAGCCAAAGTTACCAGAGCAAGTGACAAAGTTACCAACCAAACACATTTTTTTTTATCAGCAAAAAGTAATATGTATTATAATAATAAGATAAGTACAAGTGGTATTATTATATTTACCCCCCGAGTGCAAAACCCGACCCTTATATTGCTAGCTCAAGAATGAAAAGGGATATCAAATCCTTTTTCCAAATTTTTGAGCCATAACTAGCAGAAAAAGATGGCGTCATCCATCAGCTTTTGACCGTTGAAACTTTCATTTGAGAAAACAATCTTGTTCCTATGATACCATTTGCACCAAGTCAAAGAAATCCACCACGTTTTGCAATCACTGAATTTTGATACCTTTGAGATAACCATTAGAATGGTGAAGGAAGTGATCTCTAGGCACTTCCAAGGAAACACCGACTATGTTTAGCCAAGATAACGCTTCCCACCATAGAGGCAAGATTTTATCACAACTAAAGAAAAGGTGTGATGTGTCCTCCTCACTAGTTCTACAGAATGGGCAATATACGTCATTCAGATCCACGTTCCTCCACCTCAAATTGACCTTTGTTAATTATTTTCATCTGGCGAATGTCTACTGAGCAGTTTGTAAGCGCTGACCACTGTGTATCTCCCGCTAGGATCCACCCCCCCAACACCAACTATCTTGCTGGTTAGTTTGTACTACCACTCCTTAGATGTCCTCCATGAATTTTGCAACCATGTCTATCTTCGCCACTGCAGCTGCCATTCCCATCCACTGACTGATGCGACCCCTAGTTGCTGGACAAATTGATGTTGTTGTTGAGATATGCTATACATGCGTGAATATTTCTCCAGCAACGAAAACCCTTCACCCAGCTATCCATCTTCCCAAAACTTCACCTTTGACCCACATCCGATTTTCCATTTTATCTCACTTCTGAACCATCTCCCCACCTTAGATGAATTGCAAACAATACTTAAATCTCGCCACTAAATAAAATCTCCACTATTTCTTCTCGATTCATCTAAACTCCTCCAACTTCTATATCTTGAGTCCAATCCATTGCCATTTTCCAAGTAAAGCATAATTGAACTTTACTAAATCCCGCAATCCCAATCCACCATTTCCTTAGGAAGATAGATTGTCTCGTACTTCACCCAGGCGATCTTTTGCTAATCTGAATTCCCCCCCACAAGAACCACCGTTACAGCCTCACCAACCTCTCGACCACCTTCTTCAGAACCCTGAAAAAGAAAAAAAGAAAATAGGAATTGAATTTAGGGCAGAATTTATCAGAGTTACCCTTCCCCCAAAAGATACGTATCTTTGATTCCATTTTGACAGTTTTCTCTCACATCTCTGGACTATAGAATCCCATGTCTCACTATGTCTTCGGTTTGCCCCAATAAGGATACTCAAATACGAAAAGGGTACGAACAACAATCTACAGCTTAGATAATTGACAGCATTTTGTATCCAATATGAGACACACCAATTTCCCTGAATTTGTTTATGACAAAGTTTATCTTTAATCCTGACACTAACTCAGCTCCTGAGTATGACCTTAACTACTTTTACATTCGCCATCAATGCTTTCCCAAAGAATATCGTGTCATCATCATACTATAATAAGCTGATTTCCACCTCATTCCTCCCTACCTTAAACCCTTCAAAGAAATTATTTTCTTGAGCTTCTCTCATCAATCCAGTTAGACCCTTAGCTACAATAATCCTATTGGAATATGAATCCTCTTATTCATTCATACAGATTGAAACCCCAAGGGTTCATTATATACAACTAATTCTAATACTCTAGAATATTCAACAACTAATTCTAACACTCTAGAATATTCCACACTCCTCCTCAAGTTGGGAGATATATATTAATCATTCAAAACTTGCTAATCAAATCCTCAAAGGTGGGCTTGTGTAATCCTTTGGTAAAAATATCCGCCGTCTGCTCTTTGGTAGGTATATATGACAAACATATACTACCATCCTCTAATTTTTCTTTGATAAAATGACGATCAACCTCCACATGTTTAGTTCTGTCATGGTGAACTGGATTTTGAGCAATACTGACACCAACCTTATTATCACAATACAATCTGACAGGTAGGGAATAAAAGATCTTGAATTCCTCAAGAAGTCTTCTTAACCAGATTCCTTCACAAATACCATGGGCTAGAGCCCGAAATTCTGCTTCTGGCGACAACTGTTTGTTTGTTACTTCTCCAGGTCACAAGGTTTCCCCAGACATAGGTACAATATTCTGAAGTGGATCTTCGGTTCATTGTTGAGCCAGCCCAATTTGCATCTGTGTAGATTTCAATCATCCTCTTGTGTCCCCTTTGAAAGAACATTCCTCGACCAGAGGTGTTTTTGAGGTGCTTAAGGATTCTATAAACTGCATTAAGGTGTTTTTCCTTAGGAGAATGCATGAATTGACTAACCATGCTAACCGCAAATGCAATATCAGGCCGAATGTGAGATAAGTAGATCAACTTCCCCACCAACCTCTGGTACTGCTCTCTGTCAACTTCTTTCCCATCTTCAATTCCTAATTTAATATTAGGATCAATTGGAGTCTCTGCAAGCTTGGACCCAAGAATTCTTGTTTCTTGCAATAGGTCTAGAATATATTTCTTCTGAGTTAAAGAAATTTCTGCCTTACTACGAGCAACCTCCATGCCAAGGAAATATTTGAGAACTCCAAGATCTTTCAGTTCAAACTGGTCAACTAAACATTGCTTCAAAGAGATTATCTTCTCACAATCATTTCCTGTGACAATTATGTCATCAACATAAACAATGAGAATAGCAATTTCAGAAGGTGATACCTCAATCTGCTGAAGCAACTAGTCATGTTGCTCAACAAGGTACGACATTCCATGTTGATCGTAGTAATCGTTGGATTCTTGATTCAGGGGCTTCTGATCATATGACAGGTAATGCAACCTTGTTTTGTTCTTATACCCCTTACGATCAACTATCACGAATAAGAATAGCCGATGACAGCTTCTCTACTATTGCTGGAAAGGGATCCATTAAACATTCTGAACACATTATTGTGAACTCAGTCCTTCATGTTCCCTCTCTTACTTGTAACCTCATCTCTATCAGCAAACTTACATCTAAGTTAAATTGTGTTGCTAAGTTCTCTGTACATGCTTGTGTTTTTCAGGAACATGACTCGGGGCTAAAGATTGGCAGTGCTAGAAAGGAAGAAGGGCTTTACTATTTTGAAAAGGATCCTAATGAAACAATTTTTTGCGAACCACTCATTATCTTTGTCTGATGATTGTAATGATGTTTTGTTGTGGCATCATCGGTTAGGACACCCAAATTTCTTTTATCTTCATAAGTTATTCCCAAACTTATTTATCAATAAAAAACCCAGTTCTTTTTCTTCTGATATTTTGTTGTGGTACTGAATATTTTAATTCTGTTATTGGGAGACTATCTCACCCAGCATGGTATTCTCCATCAAAGTTCTTGTCTTAACACCCCTCAAGAAAATGGGGTGGCTGAAAGAAAAAATAGACATTTTCTTGAAGTTGCTCGAACTCTTTTGTTTACCATGCATGTCCTTAAGTATCTATGGGGGGAAGCTGTCTTGCATGCGTCATATCTCATCAATCGGATGCCTTCTCGTGTCCTAAATTTTCATTCTCCTTTATCTTGTCTTACTGACACCTTTCCTTTTTTTTTGGGCTCATTCTTCCCTTCCTCCCAAGTTGTTTGGCTGTGTGGCTTTTGTACATGTTCCTCCCCATCAAAGGTCCAAGCTCAATCCTAAGTTTATTCAATGTGTCTTCATAGGATATCTTCCTAACCAAAAGGGTTACAAATGTTACTCAAATTTTCTTTGTAGGGTCTTTGTTTCTATGGATGTCACATTTTATGAGACACAATCATTTTTTCCTTCGACTTCTCTTCAGGGGAAGTCTATTGGGGTAGATGAAGATAAGTCTTGGAAACCAAATGAGTCTGTTGTTTTACCTTTGCTGTGACACAATCCTTTTTTCCTTCGACTTCTCTTCAGGGGAAGTCTATTGGGGTAGATGAAGATAAGTCTTGGAAACCAAATGAGTCTTTTGTTTTACCTTTGCTTTTGGAGACAGGGGGGGTTATTGTGCAAAAGATAGGACGAGCTATTGTGCCAGAGACTGGAGATCCTCTTGATAAATGAGGAAAAATTTACAACAGGTGAAAAACACCTTAGGAGCCTCTAGACTGCCAGGATTCTAACTTGAGTCCTAGTTCCAACAACCCAATACCTGAATGCACTGATGCAGCCAACCTAAATTTGCCTATTCCTCTTCGAAAATGTACCAGATCTTCTACTGCTCACCATATTTCTCATCATATCTCCTATGAAAAGTTATCCTTAGGTTTTCGTGCTTTCAACACTATTTTAGACAGTACAAAAATACCAAAAAACATCTAAGAAGCACTTGATGACCCAAAGTGGAGGAATGCAGTCCTTGAAGAAATGGATGCACTTAAAAAAAATGGAACTTAGGAATCTGTAGCATTACCCAGAGGAAAGAAAACAGTCGGTTGCAAGTGGGTGTTCACAATAAAATTTAATGCACTATAAGACGAGATTGGTTGCTAAGGGATTCACTCAGACTCATGGGATAGACTATCAAGAGACATTTGCCCCAGTTGTCAAACTTAACACTATCCGAGTTCTACTATCATTTGCTGTCAACCTTGATCGGCCCTGGCAACAATTAGATGTAAAGAATGTCTTCTTGAATGGTGATTTACATGAAGAAGTTTATATGGATCCATCACCTGGTTTTGAAAAAGGATACGGTTCAGTATGCAAGTTGAAGAAGTCTCTCAATGGGCTTAAACAATCTCCTAGAGAGTGGTTTGAGAAGTTTACCCAAGCTGTGAAGGGAAGATGATTCCTCCAAGCTCAGACTAATCACACTCTATTTTATAAACACTTTGATGGTGGCAAAATTGCTCATACTCATTGTTTATGTTGATGACATAATTGTCACAGGAAATGATTGTGAGGAGATAAGTTCTTTGAAGCAATGTTTAGCTGACCAGTTTGAATTGAAGGATCTTGGAGTTCTCAAATATTTCCTTGGCATGGAGGTTGCTCGTAATAAGGAAGAAATTTCTTTAACTCAGAAGAAATATATTCTAGACCTATTGCAAGAAACAAGAATTGTTGGGTGCAAGCCAGTAGAAACTCTAGTTGATCCTAATATTAAATTAGGAATTGAAGATGGAAAAAAAGTTGACATAGAGCAGCACCAGAGGTTGGTGGGGAAGTTGATCTACTTATCTCACACTTGGCCTAATATTGCGTTTGCGATGGTTAGTCAATTCATGCATTCTCCTAAGGAAAAACACCTTAGTGCAGTTTATAGAATCCTTAAGTACCTCAAAAACACCCCTGGTCAATGAATGTTCTTTCAAAGGGGACACAAGAGGATGATTGAAATCTATATAAATGCAGATTGGGCTGGCTCAACAATGGACCGAAGATCTCCTTCAGGATATTGTACCTATGTCTGGGGAAATCTTGTGACCTGGAGAAGTAAGAAACAAACAGTTGTTGCCAGAAGCAATGCAAAAGCAGAATTTTGGGCTCTAGCTCATGGTATTTGTGAAGGAATCTGGTTAAGAAGACTTCTTGAGGAATTGAAGATCTCTTATTCCTTACCTGTCAGATTGTATTGTGATAATAAAGCTGCTATCAGTATTGCTCAAAATCTAGTTCACCATGATAAAACTAAACATGTGGAGGTTGATCGTCATTTTATCAAAGAAAAATTGGAGGATGGTAGTGTATGTTTGTCATATATACCTACCAAAGAGCAGACGGCGGATATTCTTACCAAAGGATTACACAAGTCCACCTTTGAGGATTTGATTAGCAAGTCGGGAATATTAATATATATCTCCCAACTTGAGGGGGAGTGTGGAATATTCTAGAGTATTTGAATTAGTTGTATTCATTACCTATTATCTGTTAACCTACCTATTGTAATCTATATATATCGAACCCTTTGGGTTTCAATCTGAATGTATGAATAAGAAGATTCATATTCAATAAAGTGTATCGACTAAAAACATCAACATAACCATAACCCATAGAAGAAGACATGGGTGCAGGTCCCCACAAATCACAAAATATTAATTCAAGAGGAGCAGTGTAAACAGTTTGAAGGAAAGGAAGTTGATAGGACTTGCCCATACACCATGAAGCACAAAATTTCACAGCCATTTTATTAGATGCAGAGATATTAAATGATTCCAGTACAAATGGAAACAACAGCAGAATTTGGATATGCCAAAGAGAAAATACATCTGCAACAGTACTATTTACATGAGAAGTGATAGAAAACATTTTAGGAATAACAGTATTCACAGTAGGAAAACCAGAGGGCACATTAGCAAGAGTAGTAGGAGCCTTGACAGCAAATTGAAGAAGGTGAGGAAAGGCATAAAGTTCATCTTGACCAAGAAAACCGCAAAGGAGAACTTGACCATCAACATGAGATTTCACAACACACAGGTGGGATGAAACTCAAAATAAACATGGTTATCTTTGACAAATTAACTAACACTAACCAAATTCTTAGTAATGTTAGGAACAAGGAACATTTTTAAGACTAAGTGTAGTATTGGGGAAAAAATGAGAAGAAAATACTGCTAAACCAGTAGAAACAATAGGCAGACCTTGACCATTTCCCAGGAAAACATGTTGATTTCCTGATGCAGGCTCCTCATTTGAGAAGTTTTGAGGATGAGCAGTTACATGATGAGTTGCTCCTGAGTCAACAAACCAGTTCTGAGATTGTTGAACTGGAACAGAATTAGTTATAGAGGCCTGATTATTATATAAGACTGGATTCTGTTGACGAGAATACTGAACACCAGCAGAAGTGTTATGAACATTAGCATACTGAACAGATGGCCTTTGATAGATGAAATTATTAGGAACAAACTATGGCTGATAGGAATTAGGACTGAAAATTCTGGTTCTCATGATAGGATTGATATTGAGGATTTTGATTCTGAAAATTCTGACTCTGAAAATTGTGATTCTGAAAATTCTGACCCTGAGAATTCTGATTCTGATTAGAAGGTTGATATTGAGGAACATAGTTAGGATTAAACCTATGATAGAAATAAGAATATTCATGTCCCAATTTATAGTAGACTTGGCATTGGATTTTAAACTTATTTCCATTGCATCCTCCTCTTTAGCATCAGTGAATTGAGCCTGAGGAAGCATATCAGTATATGTATCGGTTTCAGTAGCTACTTGTGCTTTTGCAAGATTCAGCGAAGGAGTTAAAGTCTCCCTATTTTCCTCAAGGCTATGTTCCTGAGCTAATAGTAAGGATTCAATTTCCTCAAATTTAAACAGATCTGATTTGCTTTTATCAAAGTGATTAAAGACTCATACTCAATCGATAATCCTTCAAGGACCAAGTTGCTCATGAATAGGAACAGATTCACCAATTGACATCAATGAGTAAACAATGTTTTTGATATGCAAAATCAGAAATAGGTTTGTCAGCTTTCTTAGTGGTGCAAAGTTCAGCATGAAGAAACCTAGCTTTAGCTTTAGTTTTCGCCTAAAAGTGATTGTGAGTCTGTTCCCAAATTTGCCATGCGTGAACACAGCCAACAATCTTGGAAAGAAACGACGCAGCAAGCGAGGATTGGAGCCAACACCTCAACGATTGGTCTTGTTGCTCCTATAGTTGATAAGCAAGATTCTCACGATTGAGATCAGAGTCAGCTTGACAAAGAAAACAGAGGAATTTGAGGATGAACAACTAATCCGTGAAGTCGATGCATCTTCAGAACAGGTTTGACTTGTTGAATCCAAATCAGGAAGTTATCATCACTGAACTTTTCCGAAATCGGATATGCAGACAGAACCAGAGCACTCATTGGAATGACCAGCAGGAGCTCCAATGGTGGCTGGAGATGAAGACGTTGGTATAGCAATGTTTGTCGGAGTAGAACCGACCAAAATAGATGATGACAAGATCGCTGATGAAAAAGGAGAAAAAGAAGCTAGCGGATCTATGCGAATAGGATCGGAGGCCATGAAAGAGGCTCTTGTTAGGAAAGAACCAAAGTCAACCAATTGTTATGGAGGAGGATCAAAGTCAGCCACAGATTGACCCAAAACCTTTTTTAGTGTTTCATCGGAGGAAGAAAGCCCAAAAGGCCTAATAATATAACTGTTAAGGAAGTTGAGACAGTTAAGTCAGTTAGGAGGAAGCAACATAAATATACCCTCTCGAGGGTAGTTGAGATAGGTAGAATTTCAGTTGAGGTATGATAGGGAATTTCCCTGTGTGAAAGGAGAGTGCTCCTTTGTTGAGTGTTGTTTGTAATTATCTGAAATCAATACAAATTACACTTTCTCTCTGTTCCTATATGTCGATTTCTCTTCTATTAGTTGTCGATTTCTCTTCTATTATTTGACATTATTAGTTGTAATTGTGTAATTATATCCTTAATTAGTTAGCCCCTGTAGGTTACCATTTATAGCTTTTTAGCAAACTTAAAGGCTAGAAATCATTTGTATCATACTATTTAAATGAGAATTCTCCGAAGGAGAACAAACAGTTTTTATCCCCATTTCTGAGTTTCACATGGTATCAGTCTATGTTTCGATCCCAACCTAGTTTTCCTTCTTCGCTACGCTCCCAGTCTCTACATTCCCAATTCTAGTTTCTTGAGCAGTACTGTTCACATCACATTACTGTTCACATTGATCATGGTTCTGCTCTCGATTTCTCCAGTTTCTTGTTTTTTCTCCTCATGCGATTTTTCTCAGCATCATGTCTACTGAAAAATATGATGTCCTCTTTGTTCGTCTTAATGGAAAGAATTACTCCACTTGGGTATTCCAGTTCTAGATCTTTGTCAAAGGCAAGGAGCTTTGGGCCATGTTGACAGAACTGATTCTGGTCCTGACAAAACTATACACAAGGAGGCATAAGCCAAATGGGAGGTCAAAGACACACAGGTCATGACTTGGATCATAGGTTATGTTGAGGCTAATATCATCCGCAATCTCACACCCTTCACCACGGCAACAAAGATGTGAGACTACCTAAAGAAAATTTATAACTAGAACAACACTGCTCGCAGGTTCCAGCTTGAACATGAATATGCCATTTTTCAACATGATAATCTCTCAATTTCTGAATTTTATTCTCATTTCATGAATCTTTGGGCTGAATATACTAACATTGTTTATAAAGATTTGTCAACTGAAGGAAAAACTGCAGTCCAAAACGTTCATGACACCACAAAACGAAATCAATTTCTTATGAAATTGAGATATGATTTTGAGGGCATTTGGACCAACCTAATGACAATGGCTATTGTCCCCTCCTTGGATGAATGCCTAAATGAACTGCTTCGTGAAGAACATCTCCTCACTCAGACAAACATGGAACAATAGAAATCGGCCTCCCTTCCTATGGCATATGCAGTACAAGGCAGACCTCGAGGTCGAGACATGAGTATTGTCCAATTTTATTGCTGCAAAGGCCATGAACATTTTGCTTCCCAATGTCCTAAAAAGTTATGCAATTACTGGAAAAAAGGTCACATCATAAAAGAATGTCAAATCAAACCACCACGGAGAAATGCAACAGCCTTCACTGCCACTGTTGGCTCTTCTACTAATCCTATTTCTATGGATCAGAATCCGCCTGCTTCTGTGACAACTTTAACCCCTGAAATGGTTCAACAAATGATTTTTTTCAGCATTTTCTGCTTTGGGTCTTTCAGGTAAAGCTTCTTTACCCAGCTCTCGTTGGTATTTTGACTCTGGTGCATCCAATCATATGACCAACAATGTTGCTGCCCTTACCAATGTTAAAAATTTCTCTGATAATTTGCAAATACACACTGCAGATGGAAACAATTTACCTATCACAGCAATTGGTGATATTTCCTCATCTCTTACCAATTTTTATGTTTCCCCTGATCTCACCAGTAACCTTATTTTACTTGGTCAATTAGTTGACAATGATTGCAAAGTTGAATTCTCAAAATCTGGTTGTCTTGTGCAGGATCAACACTCAAGGAAGATAATCGTGAAAGGGCCTAAAGTTGGACATCTTTTTCCTCTTTATTCATCGTTGTCACCAAGATGATCGCGAAACCTGTGCCTGATAGTGAGGATGAAGGGGATGAAAGGTCTAAGGCGCTTTGTTAGTGGATGGATTTATCAATATGTTTTGCAGGGGGATTGACTCAACCCCAAACTACAAAATTGGAGGGAATAATTCAAGGAAAAAGGGTGTTGGTTCTGATTGATAGTGGTGAGGGTCACAATTTCATTTCCTCTGAATTAGTGCAAATACTGGGTTTGGTTGTTGAATCAACTCAACCTTGTAGAGTGAGATTGGGGGATGGGAATCACAAAAGGACTCAAGGATGTTGTAGACAAGTTGCTATCAAGTTGGGAGATTATGAATTATTGGAGGATTTCTTTTTGTTTGAGCTAGGGATGGATTTAATTTTAGGAGTAGCATGGCTAGCTACTTTGGGTGAGGTTTAGGTGAATTGGAAAACATTGATGAGGAAGTTTGTGAGTAAAAGGTAGATGGTGGAAGTCAAGGGATACTCGAGTTTATCCACAACCTTGGTTTCTTCTCAAACTTCAATGAAAATGATAGAGATTGAGGCAACTTCTATGTTGTGGATGGTGGAAGTAGAAGAATAGAGAGCAAAGGAACAAAGTCTAGATCAAGTTGAGACTAAAGAACAGAAGCAATTACAACAAGTTTGGAAGGAGTTTGCTTGAGTTTTCTTTGAACCACAAGGTTTGCCTCCCAATCAAGAGGTGGATCATAGAATTCAGATAAAGGCTGAGGTGGATCCAGTAAGTATGCGACCCTACAGGTACCCTTACTTACAAAAGAATGAGTTTGAAAAGCAAGTAGTTGATATGATGGCTTCGGGTATCATTAGGCCTAGTAATAGTCCTTATTCTAGTCCAGTAATATTAGATAAGAAGTATGGTAGCTGGCGTTTTTGTATAGACTATAGAGCCCTTAACAAAGTCATTATACTAGACAAGTTTCCTATCCCTGTTATTGAGAAATTGTTAGATGAGTTAAATGGGGCCAGGTACTTTTCAAATTGATTTAAAGGCAGGATGCTATCAGATTCGGATGGACAAGGAGGATATCTCAAAGACAGCTTTTAGAACTCATCAAGGCCGTTATGAGTTTGTGGTGATGTCGTTTGGGTTTTGGTATTTTTTTGATGACATTTTGGTGTATATTAAATCATGGGAGGGTCACTTAAGACACTTGGGGATAGTGTTGGAGACACTTGCGAGGCAAGTATTTTTTGCTAATTTGAAAAAGTGCAGTTTTGGGAAAATCGAAGTGGAATACTTAGGCCACATTATCTCTCATAAAGGGGTTGCAATGGATGCCAAGAAGGTAGAAGCTATATTGAAATGGCCTATTCCTAAAATGGTCAAAGCATTGAGAGGTTTTTTGGGTCTTGCGGGCTATTATAGGTGGTTTATCTATGGATATGGGAAAATAGCTAGACCCTTGACAGATTTGTTGAAAAAGGGGAGTTTTGTATGGACACAAGAGAGTGCTGCAGCTTTTGAACAACTTCAAAAAGCAATAACAACTGCTCCTGTCCTCACAATGCCAAATTTTTCTCAACCTTTCTCCATCGAATGTGATGCCTCGGGAAAAGGTATAGGTTCAATGCTGTCTCAAAATAGGAAGGCTATAGCCTTCTTCAGCAAACCATTATCTGAGTCCTACCTAAATAAGTCAGTATATGCGAAGGAGTTAATGGCTTATGCTTGGCCATTCAGCATTGGCCCATATCTGTTGGGACATAAGTTTACTGTGTATACTGTATACCGATCAAAAGAGTTTAAGACATCTATTAGAACAGAGGATCACAACACAGAATCAGCAGAATTGGTTGGCCAATCTAATAGGTTGAGTTTGAAATTATATATAAGATGGGAGCCGCGAATAAGGTAGCTGATGCTTTATCACGAAAGGATGACAAGGAAAAGTTACAAGGCTTATCTAGGCCTAATTGGCAGGATGTGACCGAGATAGATAAGGAAGTAAAGGCTGATCCTGTATTGTCAATAATTAAAGAGGAACTCAAACAGGATCCTAACACTCATGGTAAATATACTTTGGACAAAGGGAAACTAGTGTTGGCAACTTCTTCAACTTGGATTCCAAAGTGTACTCATCAAGAAATATCAAATCACTGTACTCATCAAGAAAATCTACACTGCCATGCAATCTCATGTGCATATAGTGTAATGTCAAAAACTCCAAACTCACTACCAAACCATGACATTGGTACTTTATTTCTGTCTTTACTTGAAGGATTGGCATTCACTCTGTTTTACATATATTATGGATATATATTTGTAATAGCATTGCAGAAGTGAAAAATAAATGTAAAACTTAAGCTTTTATTAAAAAGAAGTGCTACATGTGAATGAAAGTGCAAAGATAGTAACTAAGGATCTCCAACTCTAAGCTTTAATACTATTATTATCATAAAATAAATCCAACAAATAGAAATTAGATCAACATCACCAATTCTTATTTACATATTTTCATAAAATTTAACTAAAAGTTCACTCTTCCATTTATATCTCTGCGTCGTGTTAACCTCAATAAGAAAAGAAATAAAATGGTCTTTAAAAAAATTAGGAAAGAAAAGAACAAACAATGCAGAGAAGTGACAGAAGAAAAATTCAATGTTTTTTTCCTAATATTAGGATGAATTCCCCTACTAACTGAACTCCTGTAATAATAACACTTAAAAGTTTGTTTATTTTAACACATCCAAATCCAACACCATGTATCAGATTCAATAACCCCTTCTTTTCCCTGGCTTTCTCACATGTCTCTATCCCTTAATTACACGTGTCTGCTTCTTTTTTATATTGAGATACAAACTTTTTAGATTCTAGGAGACAAAAACGGTACTTTGGTGACCACACAGTTGCAGGCAATAAAAAATTGTACTTAAGCTTTTATCTCATCTTTAGAGTCCATAATACACTTCTTTTGTGAAAACAATTTTTTCATACATAGATAAGTCCTTGAAGTCCTGCAAAACCACCTCCTACATACTTAATTGCACAAAAAATTAAAAGGAAATTTGTCATACACATACACTTGCTTATTAATTATAACTTGCAGTTCATAACACTTTTTTGCTATCGTTCTTAATATTTAGCAGTTGATTTTACCCAATTGAAATCAAAATAATGTTTAAACAAAGAAAGGAAAAAACACAGAACTGATAACTTTCTTGTGTAAAAAATGACAAGAGAAAAATGTTTATTAGGTTTGTGACAAACTAACCAAAAAGTAAAATAATGTTTATTATGCTTTGAATACCAGTCTATCAGACGATATAAATATTAGATAAGTGAAGAATTTTCCCCTAATTTATGCATTATTTGTTGGTATGTTGTTAGTTATTGAAGTTCTTTAACATAGATATAAAATCACATCTCAAGTATTGCTTATAGTCCTAATATAATGACAATAGTACTATAAACAGTCTGACCCAAACCCAAATAAATAGAAATAGGGAATTATACCTTCCGGTGATCATTTCTTAAATAACCTTATTTCGCAGTTTCTCAAGTTTCTTCAATATCTCTCCAGGGGTTCTGTCCAATTCTTTAGCAATTCTTTCTCTGCAAATTCATTTGCAATGTTGGGAACTGCCCGCATATAATTACCCTAAGATGGTCTCCTTCCCTAAATTTACAGAGAATGCATTAGCAAGTTTTAGTTTCACTTCAGATGGCAAAAAAAATTGTTATGGTAAGTTCTACATATTTACAAAATCAATTGTTACCTGTTTGTAGTGCCTTCAAACAGAAAAATGAAAAAACAAAACAAAACCTTAAAATCAACCACATGACACAACACAAAAATTATGCAGAAAATTAGTAAGGATTTAGTTACTTGTCAAAAGGCTCAAAATGTATTTATAATAACTTGAATCTTACTGTTACTTAGCAGAAGTTAAGAGCATTTGCATTTCCGTCGGTGACTCAATTAAAAATCTGTTCAAGATGAGGGATGATCAAATTCACTATGACAAAATAAAATCCTAGGCATTGGAAGACCAATCTAAATACATGTATCACCTCAAAAAAGGACCTGGTACCATTAACATCGATGTAACAGATGCAACATAAAAGCTACATGTTAGTTGATGAAGGACTTACACAGACACAACTTCCTTTCCAATCCTTGAGTATAGTTTTTCCTTTGTATTTTGGCCTTCCTGTAGTCATCTTAAATTAAAAAAAACCAAATCAATCCTTGGAATAGAAGATTTCAAAGAATGTTTTCACAGAATTGGGAACCATAACAATTGAAAAATGGTATGCATTAAATAACAACCCAATTGCAAGCCTAAATGAACATAGTTAGGAAAATGATTGGCACAGGAATTTGAACAAATAGGTGGAATGCATAAACTTTCATGAAAAAGTAAGAAAAAAAATCTAAGAATGGTCAAATACATGGTTTTAAAAACATTCTCATACCTTAAGGCAGATATCCACAACATCAATAAACAGCTTTACACCAAATTTTATCTTCAAATAGATGTTTTTTTAAGAACAGAATAGCTCTGTTTTTTCTCAAGCCCTCTTCATCATTTTTTTGAGCCACAATGCGAAATAAAGCAGCAAAAACACATACATTTTTTGCTTTGACACAATTAATACAGAGTTTGAAATATCAGTCGCTATCCTGATTCACAGACCAAAATGGTGGCAGCCCAAAACAAATTTAGTTATTCATGTTTAGCATGCAAGAATAAACAAAATAGATACTATCACATGCCATAGAAGACTTGGGGTCAAAAGCCAATGATCTTTGTGAGAATAGGCACCAAGTGAATTTAAGATTGAACATGTCCATATAATAGCAAAGCTGCAAAATAAATTGACAGTATAATAAAAAAAATTCTAAGGCACATAAAAAACACTAAAATCACATAAAAAGCACTAAAATAATTTAAATATGAGATTAAAAAATTACTCTAAATTTTTCA
Organism: Glycine latifolia; assembly: GCA_013407115.1. Lineage (NCBI taxonomy): Eukaryota > Viridiplantae > Streptophyta > Magnoliopsida > Fabales > Fabaceae > Glycine > Glycine latifolia. The sequence goes on from CM023958.1 coordinate 40,782,779, forward strand.
GTTGGGCTTTAATCAATAAAAGTTAGATCAAAAGTTTTGACTTCTCAAATAGTAGTTAATATAAATAATTTCAGAATGTATCAAGATGGGATCCAATGATACACTGTACTTCACTAACATGAATCAATACTGGTAAAGCAAGTATAACAAAAATTCCAACCACATGGCAACAACCTAGTTACATAAGCTTAACTCACACCAAGTAGCACTAGTAAAGCAAGTAGAAAAAAAAAACCAAGCAGAAATTACTATATAGTGATATGAAATGCTATGGATCTTACTGAATTGAGCAGGATTTCAGGGTTGGTCCTGCGCATAAACAACCAAAATTAAAAACTCAATCGCTTTGATTTTCTATAACAAGAGGAACATCATTGTGAATCGTTGTATTAATTTATTATACATGAATTCAAATAGATTCAGAGGATTAACCCAAGTTATAAGAGAAGAATAACACATGATAACGGAAATCACAGGATTCACCATTCCAACCCAAATCAAACCCTAGGAGAGACAGAAGAGCCAGAGAGAGTTCGAGGTTGTGAAAGAGACGAACCAGAGAAAGAGTTTGAGGTTGCGAGGGCGAAATTTCGATGTTGCAATTGCAAAATCTCGAGGTTACGACGTGAGAGAATCGCGAGCAAGCGAATCCTGAGTGCGAGGTTGCATTGTGAGAGAACCGCGACTGAGCGAAGGGAGACGCAAGGTTGCGAGATGTTGAGTTGCGACGTGAGAGAACCTCATGAGCGAGCGAGCAAAGCATGAGTAATTGGGAAGAGAATTCGAAAATTCTCACATCTATTACAATGACGGTCTTGACTTCAAGGAGAGGATTGGAATAGCTTCCTTCTTAGAGGTACGCATAGGTAGAGGACTGCGTAACCTCGCTTCTTGGCAGCACGATAGATAATCAGAGAAAGAAGAGTGTACTAACTCCAGGTTTTGCTATTGAATGGCAACGGGGGAAGACTTGCTCACTTATAGGTCACGAATGAATCTTGGAAAAGTCTTGTCTCGACCGTTAGACCTGAATAGTTTTTAACATTTATTTATTTATTTCTCTTTTTTAGTCTCACATAGATTTTAGTATTTAATATTTATTTAATTTAAAATATTCATATTTCAAATTTTTATATTTCATTTTTTGATTTTATTCTATTTATTTTTATTATTATTTTATTTCTCATCTCTTTCTCTCTCTCCTCATATTAGAGTTGCCTTCTATAATAACCAAGGCTAAATAAATAAAAGAAAAAGAAAGAAAGAAAAGTTTAAATTTTCAAAATTTTGTCGCAAAAAGCGTTAGCAACGGATTTAGTGACGACTAAAATTCTGGCGCGAGTAGCGCTACAGGTACTGGAAGTTGGCGCGGTTAGCGCCATAGTGGCGCGATCAGCGCCAGAACGCGACCTGGACCACTATATAATGCTCATTTTCGCGATTTTTGGCCAAAACACTTGCTTTCTTCTTCCTCTGAGCGCATTCCTCCATTGTTGAGCTTGAGAAGCTCCATATCACTCAACCATTGACCAAAACACTCCACTCCTAACATGAAACTTGTAGGGAATCATCCTATGAGCTAGAATTCTTCATCACTTTTCCCTAAAAATCATCAAACGGAGAGATCGTTTTCTCGAGGGAACTTCTCAAAACTTAAGTTTGGCGGGGAAAGGAGGCGATTTATGGACACCTAAGCTTCGAGAAGGCTTCCTCTAGCCTTCCTCGTCGATTTAGAGGTAAGAAACTCAAGTTTTACCGTTTGATTTGTGAAATTGTTCTTGAAGTGAATAGTGACCCATTTGAGTTAGAGCTGGAATTAGGCTTGGGTCCTTTAGAGAAGTATGCTTAGAAAGTTGTTGTGATGAAGGATTAGCTTTGAAATATTGATTTTATGGACTTTGGTGTTTGACTCTGAGAAATGCATGTGTAGGAAGAATGTTGGTTAAATTGGTGATTGTAGGACATGCATGAGCCTTGATACTTGTACTATTTATGCTCAGGAGGCTCTATAAACGGTGAAAATGCGTTGAAGTAACCGTTTTAGTCATGTTGTTAATATTCGAGCTTTGGCCTGTATAGAACTTTGAGCTCTTTGAATTGGCTTATACCGAGTCTTTGGGAGACTCTAGTGCCTTGGTTAGGCCGAGATAAACCCTGCTGAGGGTCTGTGAGTTGTCTATAAGATGGTTAGTTCTGATAACCTTAAGATAGATGACTAAGAGGTTTTATGGAAAGGAATGATGTTCCTTTCATTGTAACAGCTGAGGACCGTTGTGATGTGCTTATGCCTTGTATGGTTGGGTTGATTTTGATTGTGCATGTGTGCCTTTGTATAGGGCGTGACACCGAGGGTGTCAGTGGCGTAGACCATCGTTTTGGGGTTGAATTGCAGAGCGCGGCTTTGCCAGGTAAGTTCTTCGCTCTTGGGGAATGTCTCCCACTACCTGTGCTCCACCATACTCCGAGGGAGTGATGGTTGCATACATGATGCATGTGCATTGAATTGGTTGTTACAGTTAGATAGATATGGACCTCCCTAGGAGTAGAGCGCAACTCCTAGTTTGGTTTGCTCACGTAAAGGGTGATGATGATTCCTTAAGACCAAGAGATAGGTGGTCCCGTCGCGGTTGAAGCCTATTCTCGGAGGTGCCATATACGTGCATCCATGTGTAAAGGGGTAGCTCCCGATGGGATGGCACGGGTGTGAGTTTCGGTCTCACACTGGGGACTGAGAGTCCCAGATGCTGATGATGATGCATCTTGTGGCGGGCGTAGTACCGCGGATATACATTAGAGCTAGATGATAGCTATGTATTGTTGGGAGGGCCGGGAGGCCAGTGATTGTGATGCCTTTGATGTTGTGTATCATGGAAGTGAGCCGGGGGGGGGGGGGGGAAGCCTCCAAGAGCCCTGAGCTTACTGAGATGTGTATCTCACCCCGTGTGGGGATTATGTTTTTTGCAGGTGATTCATTGGCAGAGATGATAGGTTTCAGGGCGGGAGACCCCAGTAGAGACAGTTCCTGTGTAGCTGTTTGGCAGCATTTTGAGAGCATGGTGGCTCCTTGGTTATGTTGATGTATTTTGTACCCCTGGTTCAGGGAAGATGTGTGTGTACACATGTGATGTTATGTTTATGTTTATGATGTATAAACACTGCTGGTTTTTATGCCCTCGTGTGAGGATGTGATCTGTGAGATCATGGCTAGGAATGCCTATTCTTTTGTATCGCCATAGGGGTGGTTGAGATGATGTATATATATATATATATATGTATATACCTGTGGTTTATTCTCCTGATATATCTGTATAGATATTGTTGATGTATCTGTCGTTCCTTTTGTTGTTTGGATCGTTGACGCTGGCTTTAGTGTATTGGTCTTGTATATTTAATTGAAGTACGTACCATACATAATGAATCAAGAAATATGGTTTTGAAAAACGCTTCCGTGGAACTTAATTAAATTAATTATTGCGCTTATCTGATTAAGTAATTGTTAATACGCTGGATGCATACGGGGTGTTACACCTTCCACGTCATGGATTACCACAAAGTTGATGCAGATGATCATGACACTATTGCGAACAACTATGACATTGTTGCGCACGACCATGACACCATTGCATACTTTTCGGAGCAAACCCCGAACTGTCGTGAAAATGATCACAAACCCACAATGAAACTCATCACCAAACACCATTAGAACCCAACTCGAAGCACAACAAAAATGACTGCAAGCCACCACGAAACCTACCATCATGAACCCACTATATTCTTCCTTTCATTCTCAAATATGGAAACCAAAGCTTAGTCTCTTTCTCAAATAATAAAAATAACAATCCCTTAATGAGATCTGCATTGAAAAAAACACAAAGTAGTTTTGTCGTTGGAATTCGAAAGGGAAAATCATTGGACGAAGAGCTGCGGTGGTGTGAGGTGCATTGAGACAGTGGAAGGTGCAGTGTGACGGTGATCAGTCTGCCATAAAGAAGAAGAATAAGAAAGAAGAGAGACGAAAGGGAAAAAAATAGGATAATTTGGGAAAAGTAACAAAGAAAAAAAGTCTAACCATCAGATCAAAACTTAAAACAATTTTTTCCTCTTTTTTAAGTTTTAGGGTTGACGGTTAAAGGTTGAGGGTTAGGGGTTTGGGATTATGTTTTAGGGGTTATGGGTTATGGGGTTAAGGTTTCGGGTGGGGATTGGGTTGAGGGTTTGGGGTTGGGGTGGGGGTATGGGGTTTAGTAGGGATGGCAAAATGGGCCTGGCCCGGTGGGCCAGCCCATTTAACCTGCAAAAACAGGTGGGCTGGGCTGAAAATGTCAACCCATTGAGAGAAACCCCAGCCCACAAAAAGGCAGTCCAAAGGCGGGCCAACCCGACGGGCTGAGATATTTTCACTTATTTGGTTTTTGTCGAGCAGGTAAGGCAGCAACTGAGTGAAAGTGAGTGAGTGAGTTGAGTTGTCCTTCATGCAGTTCACGACTTCACCTTCACTACTCTCGCTCTCAGATCTCACCTTCGTCTCCATCATTATGTATCGTCTTATCTTCTTATCTTCGTCTTTCGTCTTCGTTCCAATCGTTCGTGCTTTGTGGTCCAGTGCCCAGTGGTCCTTCATCCTTGTAGCAGCATCATCGAGAGGCCGCTTGCGTCTTCGTCTTTGTCTTGGTCTCCGTTGACGTCTCCATTCACTGTCTCACTCTTTATCTTTGTGAAGGACTGCCACCAACCACCACCAAGCATGGAAGCACCGCCAGTCCGCCACAGCTCCACCACACCAACCACCACTCCACCAGGTACGCTTTGGGGTTTCTCACACTTATCATCATTTACATATTTTTTTTCCTTAGTGAACTTGTGATTGGAACTTGGAGTCTGATATGAAATCACTCATGTAGCTAGTTTTGGTTGTTCAATGTACTTTGATTTTGATTAACTAATTAAATTCTTTGTTTTTTCTTGGAAGAATAATGTGTCTGTTATTCATTCTTGTTGTTTGTAGTGTGACTTTTTGTTTGTAACTCAACCGAGATTGTGTATCAATTTGTGTATAAAAGTTGAGAGAAATATACTTGAATCCTGTTGTTCTTCATTGTATATCCCTGAATCTCGAGACACGTGTATACAAAATCTGAGAGAAATATACTCGCTACTGGAAATGTTATTCATTTTGTATTATGTGTATATTTTGAGGATTTCACTAGTTAGAATGTCCATAGAGTTGTATGTATTTTTAATATTTGTTTTTTTATAGGAGTATTAACATCGATACTAGCTTACTTTTCCCAAATTTCTTTAGTTACTTGTTAAGATATTTGTTTTAGGGGCAATATAAAAAGGCTGAAGGTTCAGCTTTTATAGTGTGAATCATCTGGCTTGTAAAAGGTTAGAAATCTGATTGTTATTCTACATCAAATATAATTGCACTAATGTACAGGCTTGGACAATTGATTATGGAGGTGTTAAACTCTTAGTCTTGATTGTATTAAAAATAGTAATGGATAATTGATTTAGGAAAGACAGAGTTTCCTAAATCAATCTAGTGACAAAAAAATAGTGAGGATGATTCACAGATACAAAGAAAAACTGTGCTGAGTTAGGGATATGCCTCATATTAGACTAGTCTATGTAAGAAAGAAGCCAAGAAAGAGTTAGGGAATGAGAGATTACTAAAGTGTAAGGTCACTGTCCGGAATCAAACACACCTTCTTTCTTTAAATCCCTTTTATGAGTTGATGAGTTCATCCAGTAGTTTATAATCAGATCCCTTTGATTCTTCGACCATCCAATCATTCGTTTTCCATAATTTTTCAATTGGATTCTTAGTCTCCCATTTCTTCTAATTTTGATTTCCTAATCCGAATTTGACTT
>CM023959.1:7899-80018 GCA_013407115.1 Glycine latifolia
ACTAACACTGTTTCTAGCTCTTCTTCCTTAGGTTCTGTTTCTCTTCCTGATACAACTCATCAGCCCATGACTACTGCTATTCCCAGCACTACTACTCCTCTAATCACTACTCCTCCACCTTGTGATCAAAGTATTCACCCTATGCAAACCCGCAGCAAATCTGGAATCTACAAACCCAAGACTTATGCTACAGCTACTCTTAGCTCACCACCTGACTTGCTTAATAATGAACCTCAAACTGTCTCACAAGCTCTTACTTGCCCGCAGTGGAAGTAAGCTATGATAGAGGAATTATCTGCTCTTCACAAAAACTGTACCTGGACTCTTGTTGCTCCTCCACCTCACATCAAACCTATAGGCTGCAAGTGGACTTTCAAAATCAAACGACAACCCAATGGTACTATTCAAAAATATAAAGCTCGGCTTGTTGCCAAAGGCTTTCAGCAAAAAGAAGGACTTGATTTTACAGAAATTTTTAGTCTAGTTATCAAACCATCCACAATCCGGCTCATTCTTTCCATTGCTCTCACAAAAGGGTGGTCCATCAGACAATTTGATTTTAACAATGCTTTTTTATGTGGCACTTTACAAGATACAGTTTTTATGCAACAACCTGAAGGCATGACTACCAACACTCCTCATCTTGTTTGCAAACTCAACAAGGCTATCTATGGTCTCAAACAAGCTCCTCGGGCCTGGTTTAACACTCTCAATCTCACCCTTCAGCGATTTGGTTTTCACAGTACAAAATCTGATGCCTTCTTATTTGTTCGTTTCACCTCTACCTCCACCATCTATATCCTTATTTATGTTGATGATATCTTAATTACTGGTAATAATTCCCAAGAAATATCATCTTTTATCAATCAACTCAATTCCCTTTTCTCCCTCAAAGACCTTGGTTCCTTACATTACTTCCTTGGTCTTGAAGTCACTTATCCCTCTCCTACATCTATCCATTTAAGCCAAACAAAATACATCACTGATCTTTTAACCAAAGCCAACATGATATCTGCCAAACCAATGCCAACTCTTATGCTGTCAAATCAAAAATTATCCTCTGCAGGTAGCTCAACTTTTTCTGATCCTACTCTTTATAGATCCATTGTGGGTGGTCTTCAATACGCCACTATTACCCGACCAGATCTCTCATTTGCTGTTAATAAAGTTAGTCAATTTATGCATCAACCTTTGGATAGTCACTGGAAAGCAGTCAAAAGGATTTTGAGATACCTTGCGGGCACCATTACACATGGTCTTATATTTCATAAATTTGCTGATCTTCGATTATTAGCCTTCTGTGATTCAAATTGGGGTTCGGACACTGATGACAGAAAATCTACAAGTGGGTTCTGTGTTTATTTTGGCTCGAATCTTATATCTTGGTCCAGCAAGAAGCAACGCACTGTATCGCGATCTAGCACAGAAGCTGAATTTCACAGCTTAGCTTCTACATTGGCTGAAATTACATGGCTCCAATCTCTTCTTCAGGAACTTCAGATTAAATGCACTGCATTTCCAACTGTGTTCTGTGATAATGCCAGCACTGTCATGCTTGCTGCTAATCCTATCCTTCATAGTAGAACAAAACATTTTGAGATTGATCTCTATTTTGTTCAGGATCGTGTCATTCACAAACAAGTTTTTGTCGAGTATATTTCAGGAACAAAACAAGTTGCTGATCTTCTTACCAAACCCATCCCTGCTGCAGCGTTTCTTCGGTTTAAAGACAAACTCAGAGTCTCCTCTTCGCCATTGAGTTTGAGGGGGGATGATAGTTATAATATACATAGACAGTTATGTAGTTAGTTATGTTAGTTTTGTTACCCTCTGATATATATATATATATATATCAGCAACTCATCTCCTTTGTAGTGTGCTTCTTCTATTCTTTTCAATAGCAAGTTTATTCTTTCTTTCCTTCTTTGCTCTCTGTGTTTTATCTCCTCCTTGCTGGGCCTGATACCTTACAGCTCGGCATCACCATTGCCGACCACGACAACTCCATGAATGTGTTCGAGTGGATCCACATCGTCAAGCAGATCGTGAGCGTCAACGTCACACTGGAGAATCTCAGTACGCTGAGATCTACATGGAGGTGGAGGTGAATGTCGAGATCTGTTTGTTGAGCCCATGGCGATGGAGATGAATATTAAGATATGCTTGCACACGGAGCTCGCCTTGGAGCAAGTTCGACTCGGGCAAGTTGTGGTTGGAGTAGAATTAGGTTTGAAGAACGACTTTGGGGGTTTGTTCGTCAGAATCAGTATGTTGCTGCTGTGTTGTTCGTCAGAATCACGAAAAAGCCATCGAAACCGACGGTTGAGGCGTGTGCCCCGGCCCCATGCCAGCAGAGGTGGGGACGTCGTTGTCAACAACCCCCTCATTATCGTACGTGCCATTACCACCATGGCCCCAACCACCCTATCCCGTCTCCTCCGCGTCGTGGTGCCGCCTAGACCACCTCCTCCATCGCGTCCCATCACCGCGCGCACCTCTGCGTCGTCACTCGTCACCGCGTGTTGCTAGCCCCGACGCCACCAGATTTGTGCGCGACCTCAACTCCCGTGCACTGGCTAGATCCCATCTTTATTGTTTTGTTTTGCTTTGTGTGTGTTCGGTCTGGGTATCGGCTTTGGTGGTTGATAACTTTGAAGAAGATGAAGAAGGTTAAAAAAGAATGGTTAAAAATTGTGACGACTTATTGCATTTTGTGGGATGTTTTTAATCCCAAAATTTGTAAAAAGGAGTAGTTAGTCATTGGATCCATGAGGAAATGACACATTAATAGGAGAGTAACATTAATAAGAGAGTAATAGGTAGGTTAGGACTCAACCAAGTCTAATTATCAACTAAATTTTTTTTAATTTTATTGTAGCTGAAAAACATATATAAAATTTAGTAGGGATGATTTTGAACATTTCAATAATATTTATAGAGATAAAAAATATATTTTAGTCATAATTTTAAAAATCAACAAATTTATTATATATGGTAAGTTATGATTAAATTTATGTGTAAAATATTTTATGTTAGAATATAATCTTTTTTTTCTTGAAAAACTATTTTTGCTGGTTCAATAAGAATACCATTTTGATAGAACACTTCTCAATTAGTTCAAGACTATCAGAATTAATAAATAAGTAATGTAAGTAAGTAACGGCTTGGTTTTTAATTGCTTTAAAAAAAACCACTACTTTTCTTGAAATTAATATATCTCTTTTTAAGCTGTAAAAATATACAGTCATTTCACTAAAAGCAATTAATAATTTAAACCAAAATAACAATAGGCCCTTATATTAATATGTGTCTGTACGTCCTACTTAGCCTTAAATCTTCTTCCTATAGGCCAGTTATTATAAATGGACCATACTTAAGCATCAAGATTGTTAGTCCATATTTGGTGTATCATTAGTGCGATGTTTAGAATTATAATCTTTCTTCTTAGTCCACTAGTTCATCTTAATTATTTTAGTTGAGTTCTGTACATCAAAGTTATTAGTACTGCTTGAATCGAATATCTCTAATCAAACCATCATCACCTCAACCAAATTGATGTGGGTGCAAAATTTAGATAGAAAAATTAGGGAGAAACTTCATTAAAAACCGAACATATTTATGGTCAACCAAATTGCAAGCTGGAGGAATACAAGTTACTTACAAAGAAGTACATGCCGTTAAAAGATTTCTCTCCAAAACGTTTGATTAGTTTTGTTAGTTAGTCTCATGGTTTTAAATTGTGATTGTGTTTGTATTACGCTGAGCTAGAAACCCTTTAGATTATGCACAATTACAAAAGAATGTGACTGATACGATTGCAATTACGAGCGTAATATGATTGCAAATACCATCACATTGCAGCCACAATTGCAAATCCCGTCCGTCATTTAAAAATCATGATTAGCCCACTTTGGTCTCATTAATCACTGAAGTATCGGGATGAAAATATAAATTTTAAACTTATAGAGGGAATCTCGCTCCCTCTCTTTTTATAAATATATATGATCCCTGAAGATAAACCATATACATGATCAACATATATGCTGATGCTCATTTTTTGTTTTCAAGGGTTCCCTGTAATTTTGGAAGAAAAATCATTCCTCATGAGTCATGAGTACTAGCCAAAAATGGAGATCATCACTTTACATTCAAGTGAATAAATTAGTGCAAGGTTGAATTTAAGTTTATAAACTTAAATTTAGATACATTTAAGTTTGTAAACTGAGTTTATAAACGTAATTAACCTAAATTTTATTTTTATAAAACTGACTTTACTTTTCTTTCAAACTGAGTTTGAAGTAATATAAAGAAAATTCAAACATAACCTTAATGACCAGTTGCATTTTTGCAAATGAATTTTTATGTGCATTAATTCTGCAAGCTTAGAAAATAACTAGTTTCATGCAAGACTTTATTTTGTGTGACAACAGAATGTGCAATATTAGATATAGCCTATAAGTTCCTTCTAGCACCCACCTAACAACTAGTGCTCAGTAGGATGGGACCCCAAACAGCTCATACTTCCAAGATACCTCTGATTATGAGTTTCAGTGAAGAAAAGGCTGTCCAGCTGGAGTCCTGTGTAACGATGCAATAAACTGTTTCACAGCATATCCACTAGTAAAAATCCCTCTGGTTGTTAACTCTTATTTTTAAAACTTTTCTATTTTGAAAATTTTCAGTAACTTGTAGTAGTAATTCTTTATAAAATTGAAATAAGTAGATAAAAAAATCATCCTATTTTTATATTTTCTAAAATAAGCCTCACAAATTACTTTGTGATAGTTTAAATTTTAAAACTGTTTCTTATATATGTAACAATTATTCTTACAATTATAAACTGCTAGAGATGCTCTTACCGTGTCTGCAAAACAGAACAAAAAACGTTGATCACTAAATATAGCAGAAGATTTTGGGAAAAAAGATACTGTGGTTTAAAACTACAGAACATAAGCCACAGTTCATGATCTCTTCTCATTAAATGCCCAAGCGTATCTACTTTTACCCATTTTATGCTGCAGGCCAAATAGCAACCTGAAAAAGTTGCATGGTCAAGAGCAAATAATAGTGTAAAAAAAACTGAGCAGATTATTCTTTTGTTGATATCCTTGAGTAATTGGTTAGCGTTGATCTCCTTCCTTCACAGCAGGAAAGTTCTATTGTCTACATAATTAATAATTATCTTCACTAATTATAATGAAATCATATTTTAAACATAGTTTCAAATGTGTGGTTGTACAATAAATGTTGAAAACGTACGGGGAAGAGGAGTTTGAATAAAATTTTCACTTTCACATTTCAGAATTAACATGTAGCAGTAGCACTGCACATTGCACAAGTACGTAACGCAGTACACAGAACATCAATTATAGTCATGTGGGGTTATAAAGGTCAAAGAATATGACATGACCAAGACTTAAGTATTTGCTAATTATGAAGCATATGTATCATTATTATATGATTTGCTCTTGCTAGCAATGTTTAATTTATCCATTTGATTAAAAGAGAACAACGAAAGGAAAAAAAGTTGTACATTTTTTGCTATCTAAAGGCAATCGCTAGAATACGAAAAATTACATGTTATTGTGACAGGACAGTCCATTAAAAGCAATTCAGATGGTCTAGGCAATTCTTTCAACATCAACACAAAATCCCAAGTGAGGTAGGCCACCACATAGGGCTCACGTTTTTTTCTTTTTATTTTTTTTATCTTGGCATCTTAAGAAAAGTATGAAAAACGAACACATTAAATTGTTTTGAGTTTCCTAACAAGAAAAAGGTACTTGCTTGCTTCTCTGGCTCCTAACATCAGCTTCAGGTCACCCGGTGGTAAATAAATAAACTTTCTTTTAGAGGGGGTGAGAAAGGGTTAAACTAAAATTAACTCTAACATCACAAAAAGCTCAAATAAAAATCAAATATGAAGTGAATTATGGCCATGGCCTAATAATGGGTCCGGTCATGTTTCTCCTCATTAAAGTGTGCAACACATCATCTCAACCACCTCCTAAGGTCACCAGTTGAAGAAGGAGAAACCTCACCACCACCACCAATACTCTCAGTGCAGCAAGAGGAGTAGTTTGATTGTTGCTCTAACCCTCCAAAGTGTGATCCACTCACACTCTTGAAGCTTGGACTCCTTAAACTATGTCCATAGTTTCCATAACTCACTCCCACACCATAAGGGTCAGGAGCAGGAAAAGAAAGCCTTTTCTTTGCTGATCCAACCCTGTCTCTCTCTGGTGTGGATGGCCTCTGCCTAGGCGCGCTTTGAGACCGTATTCGGGCCTTTGCAGACTCAGTTGCCGCCATGTAATTAGGCAATGTAGCAGTAGCACCACCACTACTAGTTCCAGTTGAAACAATCCTTCCATTTTGGTACAAGTTTCCTGTGTAGTGGTAATTAGACCTCAAGCTTGGTGTTTGGGAGGTGTGGTAGCTTCTGTCGTCTCTAACACAACGTGGACTAGCCGACCGGACTTGGATAGGCCTTGATTTGGCAGGAGAAGGGGTGGCAGGGGATTGGTGAAGGGAGGATCCATTTTGGTGAGTTCTATGGAGTGGGGAAGCAATGGAATGCCTTTGTGGTTGGTGATGGTTTGGGTTGTATTGATAATTTGGATGTGATCTTCTGTAATTGGTTCCTAGATATGAATAAGGCTGAGATGTGTCAATTTCCACAGTCTTAATGGGGTCTCTTTGATCAGTTGAAGCCCTTCCTCTATTCTCCCATGGCTTTGTGGCCATCCACTGATCTAGCCATTTTGGTCTCTCTTCCAACTCATGTTCATTTCCAATTGATGATGTTCTACCATTCCTCCAAATCTATTATGCATCACAATCAATTAACCAAACCAAGTCAGAGAAATTAATTCAATTTCAAAGAATCAATTAAACACACTTCACAATCAATTACCAAACCAAGTCAAGGAAATTAGTTCCACTTCAATAACCAATAAAATACACCTCAAAATCAATTGACAAAACCAAGTCAAGGAAATTAATTCAATTTCAGGAGATTAGTAAAACACACTTAAAAGAGGGATCGCAACCTGTTGGGAAAAGGCTTGAGATAAGGTCTTGCCCCTCTTCATTGCAGCAGCTTCCTTCCTCTGCATCAACATGGCCTTCACTTCTTCAACTGTGTGATGCCTTTCATCCCAGTCATCTGCAATGCTGCTTCCCTCTCTTGACTACAAAAGAAAAAACACAACAAACAATTCAAACCAACACAGAAAATAAAAACCCCTTTCCCCAACTGTTGCTCGATTAAGAATATGAGAATGCGGACCATTCCTTTACTTTTTTGCAAACAAAAAGTACTTTTTTCCTTTCCTGGTTTTCAAACATAATTGCTGATCCTTAAAGCAAATAAAAAGTACACAAAGTATGATCAATGATCACTAATGCTGGTTTAAACAAGTAATTTCTCACACTTACTATTGATTTCCTATCTGAAATGTCCTGAAGATACCGTGAGTCCCAAACACTAGCAGTATCACTGAAAGTGGATTTTCTACTACCTTCAAGTGAAGACCTTATGCGTTGGTCAAGAACCCTTGCTTGAACTCTAACCAAAGCCTGCATGCACCTCAGGGTCATCTTTGCCTGCTTCCTAACATTGTGACCCCTAACCAAAGCTTGCAACTTCACCAACCCCTTTAGTGCACGAAGCGCTCTTCTAGCCTTCAAGCAAAAACAAAAAAAAGGGACAAATTCATATTAATTAACATTAGTAGGTGCTTCTCATATTCACATAAAACCTTAACATTTTTATAATTCAGATCTGTTGAGGGCACTTACAAGATACCCTCTGAAAGCAGTTTGGATCACAACAGCAGCACAATGCTCCCTGGCATGGCTAGCAGGTTTGGACAACCTTGCCACCTCCGCCGCCGCCTGAGCGGTGGCCATGGCGGCTTCTGCGGTGGCCATGGCCACCGCAAGTGCATGCTTCTGATCCTGGTCTGTCCTTGAACCACCCCCACTTGCTGCCACATCATGCTGCACCTTTTGTTGAGTAGTGTTGTTGTTGTTGTTCACTTCTTCATGACTCATGTGAGTCTTCCTGAAAATCCATCTTCTCTTTTCCCTCTTCTAAAAAATTAAGAAAACAAAAAGTGTGTATGTTCATTCTCATTAATTCTCATGATCTAAGAAAACAAGACTAAATTGATCTACAAAGAAAGAAAACATATATATAAACACCTTTTCTTCGTCTTCTTCTTGATCACAGTCCTCTCTTCTTCTGCCACTTCTTTTGTCACTGTCTTTGGTGGGAGATCTGAATGCCCTTTTGACAGCAGTTAACCATGAACTACCACTTCCCTTCTTCCCCATGTAAATCTATCTCAGCGGCATTTACCGCTTCAGCTTCAACCCGCTAAAAACAGCCCCTCAGAAAGAGCCAGAAAAATTATAACTATATATTTTTTTGTTAAAGACAGAACAGAACAGAACAGAAGAAAGTTTCGAGTTTCAACTTTCAAGTTCAACCTCCTTTAACCCTTTGTCTCGGGGAAATAGACACAAGGAAAAACAAGAAGAATCACTTATTATGGAGCTCTGGTTTCAGTCTTTGTTGTTGTTGTTGTTGTTGTTTTAACACAAGTACACACAAACACAACAACACAGTTGAGCAATGCTACAGTGAACTCGTACTCCTCCTCATCCTCATCCTCATCCTCATCCTCATGGCTCTGTCGTCAGTGAAAACATCTGAGCCACCCCTCATTTATAATCCTTTGCCAAAAATTAAATGTAACGCACTCTTAGTTACACCAGCATTCACTTACTGTTTATTTAATTTCGATATTAGGCTCAATATCTAGTAGTAACGTACTATATATGAAATTGTTTTTTTTTTTATATTTTGATATTAGGCTAGATATCTAGTAACGTATGACGTTTTTTTTATACCAAAAGTACCATAAAATAAAATAGGAAAATGACTAAAAGATTACGTTGAATGCATACGTGCATATCTCTTTTCTCCATCACTGAAATAATGTACACATAAATAAGAAAATGACTTTTATTTCATTAGTTAAAATAGTATCAGAGATTATCTTTAAAGTGTGTTTTATATAATAACTATTGGATTCATGTAGAAAGTGAATCTTTAATTTCTTTTCCAGTCGTGATTCATTTTTTTTCTAGTCACGAGTGTATTTAGCTCATTAGAATATTAACTAATCTTGTTTGTAATACTGTAATTTGCTAATTCGAAGGTTTTTCACACACAACAAGGATCAAACAGGTATCTTAAAATTGTTGCTGAAGAGAGGATTATAACTTTAGACTCTTATACTAGATGTCCAATTCTAAAACTTTAGCTTTAAAATATCCTGTTCTCAATGTGAGAAATGTATATATTAAAACACAATTCGTATAACGTGAGTTGAATTTTCATTATTAATACGAGAATTTTATAGATAAATAATCTATAAATATATGTTAAATCTTGAAATTTATCCTAATTCTTATTAGCCTCTATATTCGACTTTTATTATAAAAAAAGATTGTATTTCATGAACTTATTTATGAGTTAGAACTAAATTAAAATTCTAAAATTTCACTGACAGTTTTAATTCTGATATTAGGCTGGACAAGGGAGTAACGTATGAAATTGTTTTGACCAAACTCGTACCATAGAATAAAATAGTGAACAAAAAATCATGCTTTAAGATTATGTTCAGTTCCACATGTTTTATATATAAAGTATGTACCCAAGTTGAATTATTTAAGCGGCAGTCAGAGACAGCCTGTGTGTGAGAGGGGCAGTATATATAGAATATTAATGATTTTCCAGGAAGATTAATAATCTAAATGGGCAAAGCTTATGGATTTTTGTGGCATGGATGGACAGCAGTGGGGTGTCAGAAGCTACCTTAAGCTTTTAATGTTGATGAATAATAATAATTTATGCAATGTAATAAGTAAGGGAACTTAGAGCAATATATAAAGCAAGTTGAGGGTGGCCAAGAGAGAAGCCAAAAGTGGCTTTTCCTATAGTGGAATCAGAAAAAGTTACTATTTCTTTTTGGGTATAAATTATTATCTTTTAAAGTAAAAAAGGGTTTTTGTTAATAAGTGTTGTTAGGATTTTTGTTAAAGTGCTAAAATAAAAAGAATTATTCATTATAAAGATTATAGAAAAATATAAAAAACAATCTTAAAATCATGAATAACATTCCAGTAAAAACATTTAGCATTTAAATTTTTTAACCAATATTCTAAATATGTTAAGAATTTTGGTTAACATTTACCAATAAAATATAGTATAAGGTGGAAGTGGGGGAAACTTAGCTACACTCTCATGGTGTCACGTGCTGTGAGCAGGTCGAGACATATCAGGTGTGAGTGAAGGACCACGGTGGACACTCTTAGTTAGGAACATGCAGCATGCATCATGTCGCTTTACTTGGTAAATAAAATTATTTTTGCATCTTTTGCAGCAAAACCAGATGACACAATTATCAATGAAACTATTGTCTTAATCCTCAACTAAGCTTTGAGGTGTCCTCTTCTACTTCATGGTTCAACTGCACCAAGTACTCACCCACCCAAAGACTGGTCAAACTGTTCTAGATTCTCTACATGATGGTACTTAATTCAAGAGTACGTTTGTTTTAAATTAATTTTTTAAATAATTAATGTGAAATACTATTATTTTATATTTAAATCAAGTTGTAATAAAAATATAGAACCAACATTAATTTAATCCGAATGAATTTGGACTTAAGCATTTTAAGAAAAATCTTAAATTCAAATTTTATAAATTAAAAAAATAGAATTAGAAGTCAACATCTACTAAAAATAATTAACTAAATTTTTCAACAAAATCAGTAAATCTCTTATTCTTATAGTATTGTAAAAAGATTAGAATAATTAATATTAAATAAATGCTAAAATAAAGAAACTTTCAACGTAAAAACCTTGGTTTATATAAGGCTCATTTAAATCAATTTTAATTATTTTTAAAATCTTTTTATTTGTTAACTTATTATAAAATTAATTTATGTTAAAAAAATATATTTAAAGAGACAACAATTGCAACACTGTATGAATTGTTTTTTCTACCTGCAATTGATTCTAGTTGTATGTCTCAGCCTGCAATTAATTAATTTGGTTTTTTTTTTTTTATGTGGTGCCCCTGTCCTTTTAGCATCCTGTGAGGCAGAGCAAGGAACAATCAAAATTCTATTGCTTTTTGTATATAAAATAAATAAATAAAAATTCTATTGCTTTCGGGGTATGGAGTCACTTGTCAAGCATTTAAGGCTGGACAAAATAGTTTCCAATCTACGAAGCAAGATGCTTCCATCACAAATTATATAAGCAAAATATTCTATTTTAAATTGTGGGATATTATTCAGCACATCAAGTTTTCCATATTCACTTAAATTAGCCTCTTGCATTTAATTGAAAGTCATAAGCATATATACATATACTGATATACATACATATATATATATATATATATATATTAGAGTTAGCTGTTCGTAATAGTTAAATAATGAACTGTGAATCAATAAAACCTAGTAATTATGAATTACTAAATTATCAAGTTAATATAAACAAAAATAATTACGTGTAAAATTAGAGTCTATCTTATTTTAAATTTAGTTGCACTTGACACAACGTTCTATAAAAAATTATATGGCTGTAGTTTGTTTTGTATATATTTCAAGAAAATTAAAATATATCTCCCTTGCAGTGTTTGGGACTTTGGGTAAATTTAATTAATTTTTTTAAAGGAGGTAAATTTAATTAATGTGTATTTGTTAGAGTAGGAAAGTCGTAGGACTTATCTGGTATCCGTTTTCAAAAGCATCTTTTATGAAGAAA
Organism: Glycine latifolia; assembly: GCA_013407115.1. NCBI lineage: Eukaryota > Viridiplantae > Streptophyta > Magnoliopsida > Fabales > Fabaceae > Glycine > Glycine latifolia. The sequence goes on from CM023959.1 coordinate 19,750, forward strand.
ATAAATGCTTGATGATATGATTTTACTAACTATGATAAGAAAATAAGAAAATAGAAATTATTTTTTATAAATACTGGTAATGATGTTTGTATGAAAAACTAAAAATAAATGACTTCAAATATGTGGTAAACAAAATGAAGAGAAAAAAAAATGGAAGAACTTAGCTGGCAACTGACATGATGACTGAATAAAAATGAACTATAGTCATCAGTGTCCAATAATGTTATAATTTTAAATAAATAAATTAGAAAACTATTTTATTATTTTGGTTTTCTTTCTGGCTGCGTCAGTTCCCTTGACTAGCAGTGACCCACCATTTTTGGTGGAAGAAAACTTAGAAGTTAGAAAAGGGTTTGAAAACTTTGATATGAAGTCCAAGGTGAAATGTTACTGGGCCTTGCTTTCAGAACTTACGAGGGAAATATCGGGCCTTAAAGGCAACACTACTTCTTCTATTGCTGAAGGCCTCAGAATGATTTTTGACAAGAAGAAAAAGAAAAAGGGAGTCTCCGATTTATCGACCTGAAAAACAGAAACATTTAGAAAATTAATGCTTTAACAAGAATTGTACTACTGATAAGAAAATTTAGTTACTTCTTATTTTATTCTTAAATTTAAATTCTTCTACTTTTAACAAAAAAATTGCAACTCTTAATAAAGACAATACTTAATTTGTTATAAATTTAAAATTCTTTTTATTTTTACCTAAGCTAAACCAATTCCACCCAATCATGAATATACTAGTTTGTGATATTCAAGATATTTTTTTTTTTTCAAATCCTTTATATAAGGATAGATTCCCAACATGGAGAAAAGAAGGCTTAGCGTCTTCTTGCTTGAAAAAATGACAACTCTTGTGTGTTTTTCTGAGTTGTTATTATGATCTTAGAATAATAGAATCAAGCTTATTTTACTGTCAGTGCGCCATGTGGCCTTAAATGATGCATTTGATCATAATCATCATATTTCCTTGATCTATATGAACTTGAATTTCTCTCTTTCATTATCTAAATTTACATATCAAAATAAGTAAAACTTCTAACTAAAATTTCTAATTATATGCTATAGAAACTTAAAGTAAATAATTTCTTCTAATGTACTATAAAAAAATTTCTTAAATTAAATTTATAACAAATGGCTTAAATCCATAAAAATACGATAAAAAATAATCTAGGAGAATGTCAATTTCTCTGTACATGTTGATTCACCTATTCAGTGGTTTATAATAATCATTTAGTCTAGAGAATGTCAATTTTATTTTATTCAAATTTTAATTTATATTTAACTTTTTAAATTAATTCTATTTTATCATTTAAAAAAATAAATTCTTTTAAAGTTATTTTTAAATTATCATTCTACATTTATTTTACCATATAAATTATTTCAAAATTACTTTTACCAAAGTATTAGGCAAACTAGCCAATAAGATTTCAGATTTGTCACTTCCAAAAACTATTCAGTTTTCTAATAAATTTCGAGATTTGAAACCCACGTCGACCTCACCTTAACAAAGCTTCATTAATTTAACGAGTTATTTGCTGAAGGACTAAAATGCTTAAGGCAAAAAAAGAATTAAATTCAATAGAGTCCTGTTAGTGGCCTTCACCCAGAAAAGTGATAGATCGAAGCATCAATTTAGTCATCTAAAGGCAAATTTGGCAACATCACACTATATATTGCTAGAAGAAATTTCATCCATGAACTAAATTTCAAAATTGGTCACCAAAAGTGATGCCAATCACCCCATCCTCATATTAATAATAGTATGCTTAAAAAAGTATTCGAAAGGTACTAACAACAATTATTGATACCACATATGTTAGCTCCCTTGGATTCCATATACGTTTGCAGTTGTACAGAGAGTAAAAGACACTTAATTGATGCAAAAGAAGAATAATCTTTATCTATAACAAAAAGAATGTAAAGTGACCGCAAAAGATGAATGGTAAAAACATGATTATATGTGAAATGAGAGAAACAATAGACGTTATGTTTTTCTTTTGGACTAATCCTATCTTGAAAAAAAATAAGAATCAATCATGACAATAGAGAAAATAAAATACTTGCTAGCCTATTGAGCAATCCAAGCTCAATTCTGTCTTCCTATTTGACTGGCCAATGAAAAGTTCAAAAGATATAAAATGATCATTTGAACCCTACCTACTGAATTACTATAAACAAAGGACTATGTCATTGGATGCTCCCATCACCCAAGACATAATAATCTTTGGTTGAATTACTCTAAAAAGGTAGAATCCAAAGCTCAAATAGTTAGATTCTACCCAATGCTGAATACATGAATGAATATGATCTTCCCCTACTTAAAATAAATAAATAATAATAATAATAATAATAATAATAATAAAGCCTATTTTCCTAAAACAAACATGTATATGATGATGACTTTTTGAGTTGTCATGATGAAAAATGAGAATGAGGTTAAGGTCGGTTAGGGGCACAAGCTTTATCTAACAAATCCCTTATACTTTGAATTCAGCTTTTGATGTGGTTAATTAGGCATGCAAGTTCTTTGTCCTTGTTGATGTGGAATTTTGTTCAGAAGCTGCTTGAGAGGCTTGTGAAGCACTACCAGCCACTGCTGCTGCCACACTTGTTGATGTTGTTGTAGTTGTAATTGTGGCTGCAATTCCTGTTACTCAAAGTGTCACATTTTAGCCATCAATGCCACATTTATACAAGGATTGCTTAATAACAAAGATAACAATGACAACAAGAAACAGTGCATGTTTGCATTAAAGTTTGTAAACTTAAACAATTTGAGTTAAACTTAAGTTTACAAACTGAGTTTGCAAAACTAACCCAAGTCTTCCTTTTGCAAAACCCAGTTTCAAGACAAAATTTCATTGCAAAAACACTTTTAGGGGTAACCAAATAGTACATTCGGCGTCAGAAATTACTTCTTCTAACTGATAACCAAACATGCTCACAATAACTTCTTGCATTAGACTTATCTCACCTGCACTAGTAGTTGGCACTGCCACTGAAGAAGGATATGACAATATCCCAGTGGAGCCATAATGCTGAGGCAAAAATGGAAACTGTGCCATTTGGGGGTACTGAACCCCAAAACCAGGAGCCTGAAAACTCTGTGCATATTGACCATAAAAGGGGTAGATATTGTGGATCAACCCTACTTCCCCAGAAACTCCAGCAGATGGGTAGTAAGGTGAAGAAAACTGCTGAACTCCATAGACATTATAATAACTCTGCCAATGGTTTTACACACGAGAAAAATAGTTTATACAATAACTAACAATAAAGGAAAATAAATAGTTAATGTAGTTGTTGCTTGTGAAGACTTTATTACATTAACAGCTACCGTAGGATACAAGGTGTCTTGTGAATATCCAGAATATCTGTCAGTAGATAAAATGGACATTAGAGAAAAGGACAGAAAATAGGAAGAAAAGTAATAAATAAAAAATTGACATAAAAAGGACCATATCCTCGTAACACTTTTTATTTTACCCGTATGCTGAATAAGGAAATGTGTATTGCCTAGGGGGTTGATGGAAAAATGTAGACGATGAAGAACCATGATACGCAGGTGAGGATGCCACTGGTCCAGGTGGAGGCCTGAACCGTCCTGCACCTACAATGTGAGTTTGCATTTCAAATCCCTTTTTTTTTTCCTTACAACTCAATCATTTTTGTTTTACAGTAACTAAATAACCAACCATTAAAGGTGGTACCTTCTTACCTAGGATGAGTTAAATCTATTTAAGAATGAAATATAACTAAGAAACACAAACTTGTTTGCAAAAATTGTGAAATAAACTCAACAAAAATGGAAAAAGTGTTGTAATAAAAAAGAAAGAGCAAATTAGATAGAGGAGAATGTAAGGAATGAGACCATGCTGAAAAGTTGGCGGTCGGTTCTTGCTTGCACCAACAGAAGCAAGGTTGCAGTTTGCTCTCCTACCATCAATAACTGGAGATGGATTCTGGCATGCTCTCATGGCTGACTCAGGATCCTTAAATGTGACCTTGGAAAACAACACATCACAGACTGATTGTTCAAGATCATGCAAGTACAACCATAAATGGAATAATAATAAACAATCAAATAGTATAAACTATGCAAAGATGTGAGTTATTAGAAACACAAAATGATGAAGAAGGAAAATGGACTTACAAAGCCATAACCCTTGGATCTCCCAGTGTTCTTATCTGTGATAACAACAGCCTCTAAGATCTCTCCAAACTGCTCAAAATACCTTCTCATTGTGTCCCTCTGAGTCTCCCAAGCCAACCCTCCAACAAAGATTTTGGTGAAAGTTGTGTCATTATATTGGTCAGGGTTGTTACCACCCACCATCTGAGTTTGCCTTTGTTGAGACATTAAACAGTAACTAGAACTTCCCAACAGAAGCAAGCAACCCCCCAAAATCCCAAATACAAAACAAAATACTATATAAAAAAAACACAGACTCCAAAGACAAATATGAGAGTGTGAGAGAGAGGAGAAAAAGAAACAGTTAATAAAGGCTTAAGGATGGAAAAGAAGCTGTTTTTGTTCTTCTAAAAACTCATCAATGAAAACACTCGTGCACTCATGATTCTGTTCGTGCTACTCCTTCTTATTCCTTTAAGGAATGGTTTTTGTTTTCTGTCTTTTTTTTTTCTAAGGCTATAATTGCTACTTTTCTATATTCACAACAACAACAAACTCCTCAGATTCCACAACAACACTACTTAACAGAAAAAACATCATTATTGTCGAAGGAGTGAAACGGAAACGAAACTCTCTAACAAGAAAAGAAAACATTTATATGCCAATGAAAACTTAGTTGCTTGCTTGCTCGTTGGGGTATGGAGAAGAGGAGAAAGTATAATAGTAATAATAAATTAATAAAATTAAAAATAAGGAGACAAAAAAGCTGCTAGTGGGTACCCACAACACAAGTAGGGTGCATAGGCTGTCTCCAATTAATGAAATGTCAAAGACCAAAAGACCAACCTTTCTCGTTGTAACCCACTTTCTCTTCTTCTCTATATCTATACCAAACACAAGAAAAAAAAATATAATATGTTTGTGCCACGAAAACAAAACCTAAGATCAATCAATTAATTAGTACTAATTTGTCTTGATTGATGGATGCTTAATTGATACTAGTAATTTCTCTGGGGCAAGTGTTGTCATCAATGTTCTTTAGCTATTACAACTATGAGTTTCCGAAAATCACATATGAAACATGAAACTTGAAACTAAACATGTTATTTGCCCAATTGATTTCTCTGATCAGATAGGGAAAAGGAACATGAATTGTGCTCCTTAAGTTGGTCATGGTCCTCCCTTCTGAAATGCAAGGGAAAAGTAGAACAATGAGACTGTATTTACAGCTATTATGTTGGAATATAAAGCAAAAAAATAGTGTCCATAAAGAAGGAGAGACTGTGGAATCTAAAGGGTAAAGGGTACACAAAGAACTCCATTATTAACTGTGTTTTGATCAATGGAAAGAAAAAGGAGAGAGAGAGAGAGAGAGGGTCATGCATGGAATATTCGTGTGGTCTCAGGTTCTCCCATTCTTCCCTGAATCTGAATGTTCTGCTCTGTGCTTTGAGCCTTAAATTTTACAACTTTACTGTCCAGGGGTATACGGAATGTACGTTTTGGAACGAACAACCTTTGTTTTTCTGTTTTGACAGTTACTAGAATAATGGATCATTATTACATCAGGGTTTTTTGTGAATGGTGTTGTGAAAGAGAAATGCGTTGTTGTTGCTGTTGTTGTTGTTGGTTCGTTCAAAGGAGTGTTGTGTGTTACTGAAACGTTGTACTTGGGTGCGACAATTCAGAATGGGGAAGACGAAGAGTGAAAAAGAGAGGAAACAAAACCCAAAGTGTCTTCTCTGACTGCAAAATTTATGACAGAGACGAGAACGGAGAAGGGACAACAAATAAATCAAATTTTAACTTGCATAATTGTATTATTTAGAGTAATGTTGTTTATGTAATAAAATTTGATTTTTATGTGTATGCAACAATATAAAATTACAGTTTTATATTATTATCTAATTATAAATTATTATTTTAAGATAATTATTTTAAAAATAATAAATTTATCATATATGATAAATTATAATTTAATAATTGTAAAAAACATATACATAATCTTTTTTCTCGTAAAACTTTTCTGCAATTTCTATTTTTAGGAAGAAAAAAATGTATGAATTAGAATGGAGAGAGATAAAATATAAAAAAAGTGGGTGGAAATTACTATTATAAAATGTTATTATATGAAGTACATTCAGTAACAATCATAAATTATATGTTTTTATAGAATCGAATGGAGTTAATTGATATTAGATGTTAAAAATTTGTAAAAATTGTATTTTAATATTTGTACAAAAAGAAAATTTTATTAATTTAATTATTGAATTTAATATTTTTAAAAATAAATTGATTATACAAATTTTATATAATTTATTAATTAAGTGTTATTTTATTTAAAATATATATAAATATCTATTGTTACAAATTATATATTTATAATTGTTTAACTTTATGTTTATTTTTACGTTATTGCAATAATTTTTTAAAAGACTTTATTGGAACATTAAATAGATATTTGTCTTAAAATACAAGAAACATTTTTGTATTTAAAATTGAGTTTTTTTTTTATGTTTGGAAACATGTTCTTTAAGTAATAAATCAGGTTCCTTAAAAAAAAGTAACAAATTAGGTCGATCGATCAAATAGTAAAATAACATAGAAGCTGTAAAGAGCTGCTTTCATGAGATGAAAAAAAATCACATCCTGATCCATGAAGCATGATCAATCACTCATTTAAATACTTAAAATTCCTTAAACTCACAATTGGTTTTAGACTAAAAATTAACATTATGTAAAACATGTAAATATTTACTCTTTTTACTCTGAAAATAAGGTATTATGTAGTTCAAAATTTATTATCAAGATATAATTTATTTATTTCAATTAGAAGTGGAAATAGGTCAGACCAAATCAAGTTTGATTAGGTCTGGTCTTGACTTGATTTAAAAACATAAAATCTAACTTATATATCTATTATAGATTTTTTTTAGGTTTGGTCTAACCTATTTAAAAGTCTGGTTTCACCTACAAACCTATTAAAAAGTCTATCATAAATATAAATATAGAGATTTGTAAATCTAAAATCAAATTTATTTCAATCTTTCTTCAACATCAACATCAACATCAATAACACCTTTAACCCAAGTTAATTGGGGTCGGTGGTAGATGAACTCAATGATAAATCAAAAATAAGACAAATGAGAGAAAAAAAGGCTAAAAACAGAATGGTGAGAGGAAGAAGGGAGAAAAGAGGAGGAGAAGGACTAAAAACAAGGAAACGACTGGAACATCGAGTTACTAATGGGCTTAACCCTCCACCAAGCTTATCGCTTTTCTCCACTCCGTCCTAAGACATATCGTCCTTCAATCTATATCTCACTCCATTAGGTCTTGTTTAACTACCTTTCCCCAGGTAAATTTTGGTCGACCCCTACCTCTCTTTATGTCTAACTCTTGGTAACAAACTCTTGTTCTTACAGGAGCATCCAGTGGCCGTTTCATAACGTGCCCAAACCATCTCAATCTATGCTCCCTCATCTTTTCACATACCGGTACCACTGATACCTTTCGTCAAATATCATCATTTCTTATCTTATCCATCTTCGTATATCCACACATCCACCTTAACATCCTCATTTCCGCTACCCCTATTTTATGCTCATGTTGCCTATGTGCTGGCTAGCATTCCGCACTATATAGCATTGCCGGTCTAACAGCCGTTCTATAGAATTTTCCTTTTAGCTTAAGGGGAATCTTGCGATCACACAAAAACCCCGATGCACTCCGCCATTTCATCCACCCTGCTCTAATCCTATGACTTACATCCTGATCGATCTCACCCCTTTTTTTGCAACATTGATCCAAAGTATCTAAAAACATCTTTCATGGGTACCTCTTGATCAAGTAAATGCACTGTGTCTTGATCACCATCCTTATCCTGCGAAAACTCACACTTTATATACTCCGTCTTGCTCTTGCTTATCTTGAATACTTTAGACTCCAAAGTGCTTCTCCACAATTCCAATTTCATATTCACCCCATCTTTGGTCTCATCAATAAGTACGATATCATCTGCAAAAAGCATACACCACGGCACCTCCTCTTGAATATCTCTCGTCAGTTCATCCATCACTAAGGCAAAAAGATAAGGACTAAGAGCTGAACCTTGATGGACACCTACCGTGATAGAAAAATACCTTGATGTTCCATTACAAGATTTCACACATGTGGTAGCCCCATCATATATATCCTTGATTACATTAACGTACTTTAATGCTACCTTTTTCTTCTCAAGAGTCCACCATAAGACTTCTCTTGGGACTCTATCATATGTTTTCTCATACCTTTTTCTTCATAGTATTTCAATCTTTCTTACTTTCCTTTTTTTTGTTTTATCATCTTTATTTCATTTTTTCTTTTTCTATTATCTTCCTTTCCTTTTTTTTTTCTTTTTATTATCTTTCTTTCTCTTTTTTCTTTCTTTATTCCGTTCCATATTTTTTTCTTTTTTCCTATTTTAATATTTTTCTTTCCTTTTTCTCTTTTTCTATTATTTTCCTTTATCTTTTTTTTAAGGTTTCTTTCTCATTTTTTCTATTTTAATATTTTTCTTTCCCTTTTTTTATTCTTTCCATTTCATCATTTTCTTTTCTTTTTTTTAAATAATTATTTTTTCTTAAATTTTCATTTTTTAAAATTATTTTTTTAAAAAAAGCTTGACAGACTTGACAATCTTTTTTTAAAGCTTGAGCTTTGCCTTTTTATTTAAACAAACGTTTCAAAAAACTTGAACCTAGTCTTTATAATAAACAAGTCAGGTCAGGTTAAATTTTAAACAGATCAAACCAAAGACTCCTGATAGACGATCTATTACATTTCCATCCCTAATTCCAATAAATTAATTTTTCATATGCACACAAATAATAAAATTTCGGTAAAAACACACAAAATTCTTCTTAAAACAAAACTAATTGCTATTATGATTTAATTTAAATGATTTGACATAAATTTATACACGTATTAATTGTTTTTTGGTTAGACATTGTCGGAACTTGTATCAAACCTGAAGCAATTGCTATTTGTTTCACGTTTCGATATATGTCCAACAAAAAGTAATTAGTATTCGCGTGTGGAAATTTATGTTAAAATCCTAATACTTTTATTTCTACATTAATTATTTAACAAATTTGACATGATACACAGATGCTAAGAAAAAAAATTGAGGGGAGTTGAATTCGTTAAGGCTTTGTTTGGGAGAGGGATTTTAGAGGGGAAGGAAGGGAAGGGAAATGTTTGAGTAGGAACATCTTCTTGTTTGAGAGTTTTAATTTTTGAGAAAAAGGATTTGAGGATTTTTAAAATTCCTCTGAAATCCTCCAAAGCCTAAAAATTATTATTCCCCCTATTTGGGGGGGTTTTTAGAAGGTAAAGTAATAAAATTACTATCCTACCCCAGCCAGTGTTAATAAAATTACTATTATATCCTAACCAGTGTTATTTAATTGAATTTAACTTTTTGAAATAAGGACAAAATTGTAAAAATATCATATTAACTCTCAATTTCCCTCTCTTAATATATTTTTAACTCCCAAACAAGTAAGAAGGAACTTCCCTCATTTTCCTCTCATCCCTTCCTCTCTCTTCCCCTTGAATCTCCTTCCTTCCCTTCCCCTCCTAACTCCCAAACAAAAATTAAGGGTATATTTGAAAATGAAGTTGGAGGAACTGAGCAGATCTGAAATGGTTTCATTGGTTCACGTGGTGGGAGCAAGTCCAAGAACACATTGAGTGGTTGAGTGAGTGAGGAGAAGAGAACCCTCCACTTAGACTCAAGGCAGCAATTGCAACACCATGTGCATACATGCATAGACTAGTTCACTTTTATGTTTATCATGTAGTATGGTATATGCTGCTTCAACCAATACAGTTATTGTCCTAATTTCCTACTCTAACTGTGTCCTAGATTCTAATGGAACCATCACTTAATTATTATTTTGGCTTGACCATTTTGTGTGTTTTCTTCCCCTCGGAAAACTCGTAAGAAAACATGCAAAGTGCTGCATCGTATTTTAATTGTTAATTAAAGCTGTAGTTTGTAGGTGCATTGCAGATTGCAAAACTACCAAGTGATAAAAAAAAGTATTTTAAAGTGAAAATGTTAAGATTATATTCATTTTTTAATTTTAATTAGTGTATTAAGATTGTAATATACTGATGTGTTTTTTATTACTGTAATTAGAATTTTTGGTTGAGATTCCGAGATATCTGACAACATTTAATCTTTTGAGTGAATTACAGATTAATTTTTAATCTAAAGTTTAGTCTCCTTTAAAATTTATTGTCTATTCCATATAATGTATTATATGAGAATCGACTGAACTTATATTATATATCCCCCACAAACGTGTGTTACCCCAAGTCACTTACACTAATATATTTGATACTACACTTATTGAGTAGTATTAAACTAGAGTAAATATGATAAAAGAAAAATCAGACTAAATACGTCCTTTAACTATACACTTAACAAATAAATTCAACTTGAAAGGACCTCATTTCACTTCGTAAAGAGCAGTGGAGAGCAACAAATAAAATAGTGTACAGTAACAAACACGAAGGAGGCTTTTAACAATTAACACGAGTAAAAGTGAAACGAAGGCACTGAAGAGTGAAGTCCCAGTTGAAGACAGTGAGTGAATTGTAATGGAAGCAATAGAGATAAGTGACAGTGGTATTGTAGTCACCTAAAAACACTTCTACAATTTACACTTAGTGTGCATACAAGATTGGACTAGGAGAACATGATTAATGATTTAGAATGAACATGTAGTACTGCTTAAAGGTGCAATTAATTACCGTCTTATGTAAGTATCATTTGACATTATCGGCTTTAGGATCATTTAAAATTAAAGTTGTTATATCAAGAACAAAAAGCAGTGTGGCATGCCCTCTTGAACCTGATACCGCGGCACAGTACTGTTGCTAAAGGTGCTGAAAAGGGTCAAAAGGAAACATTAAAAGAGAAGATGTGCAGTGTTCTCATCAGGTAATTGGCAAAGAGGGCACAAAACGGAATTATTATTTAACCAATACGTTTGTTCCTCTTTCTCAAATTCACTCTAGTTTGAATCCTATCTACAACAATTCTCCACACAAAAGCCAATCCCTTTGAAGGTGCATAAATATTCCAGTTGCACTTAATTGTGAGTTAGACGATCTTTCAAGTGGTTATTGGGCATAAATATTCCATGTTTTTTAATCTCAAAAGGCCTTTTAATTAATCGGGCTTCTTGGTAGTTGCAGCATGCATTTGCATTACAGAGAATTAAATTTTCTTTACCACCTTTTTATATTAATCACATCGATCTCTTAATATTAATTTATAATGTTGATACAAAATCATCTTTGTCTAATTTTAGAAATGATATATAAATCAAATCTATATACCTGTGTGGAAAAAAAAAAAAGCCTCTCAATCAACATCTTCATCCATAAAATGACCAATTAAAAAGGTAATTTTTAATCCTGCCTAAACAGCAACCACTAGCAACTTGAGTCATAACGCACCAAGATGGCTAGCGTTGAGCCGAAGACAGTAAGTAATCTGCGTCAGCATGGTCCATTTGATGTTGCTCTCTTCATTTTTTGTAGCTTGGTTCAGGGTCTTGTTTTGGAACCTCCAGTTTGTATGGGATTATTATTATTATTATTATTAGGGTATTATTATATCCACTCCTCTTCTTTTGCTAAGTACACCTCCTACCCTTTTTCTAAAATTAAATTATTTAAATCGTATTTTCCTTTCAAACCTTCTTCTCCCTTTCATACTTTCTTTTTTCATATCAACAAAAAATTTCCTTCTCTATCATCACACTCCCTCCTTTCTTTTGGTCCCTTCATCCCCTTTGATCTTTTGCTCTGGTCAGTCACCCTTTGTTCCTCCCTCACTCAGTGTCTTGTTTCAACGTTAGGGTTTTTTCATCCTTCAAACTTGAAGTTAATGAGTGAGAACCTGTTAGAGTTGTCTAAATTGAAGGACCAATATCAATTATATGTTTTTCTACTTCAATTGTTTCACTATTGTATAATTTTTCTTTTATATGATAGTTTTAATGATCTTAGTGTTATGCTAGAATTTGTTTAGATTTTTTTCTTAACATTCCAAAAAAGACTTTTCATAACACAAAATTGTATTTGAAAAGTACTTTCTGAAATATCAAAAACAAAATATTATTCTAAAAAGTACACTCCAGAATAATGAATTTTTATTAATGTTATAGGTATATATGATAATAAAAATTAGGAAATTTAAATAAGATTGTACTTGGCAAAAACAAAAAGAAATGGATATAGCAAAAGCCTTATTTTTATGCATCGAACCCACTTTAAATCAGGCATGGCTCAGTCTTCCACGGAACTTTCTCTTATTTTGTCATGGCTATTGCTAAATACACTTCTATCTTCACTTTCTACACTCATCTTTTTCTTCTTTTTAACTTTATTTAAAAATAACCTTGTCTTATTCAATTCGTTTAATCTTATTACTCACGCAGGCATGCACACTCCGTCCGCTCACACCTGGCTTCAACACATTATACAACTCTACTTATTTTCACTTTTACATGTGTTGTTTCTCTTCTCTTCTAATTCAAGAGCCTAAATGAAAATCTCCGATTCATCTCCTCTTCAATTTTGGCTTGGACGATTGTCAAAGTGCGAGGGGGAAAACTTGACAGCAAGAAGTTTCTGGGCAATGGCTAAACCTATGCATGGATGCATGGAAGGAAAATTCCAAATTTTCAGTTTAAGCTTTTGGAAAAATTTAAGGTGGGGAGGAAGCTGATTATGCAATTCATTGCTAATTTTTATTGGATTTTTACTAAATGTTTGAATTGCTCTTACTTTACTGTTTTTTTATTATAAAAAAAACAGAGGTTACTTATTTATTAAAAATCAGGTTGATTGGTTTTCTATTGCCATGCTTGAACTTTCGTTTTAAAATGAATGAAATTCCCTTTAATTTTTTGGATTAAAAGCCTAAGTGCAATATGCATTCTAGAAATTTGACACTATCGTAAGTTTAATTCTGGAATTAAAATTCGTGAATTTTATTTCTAAAATCTAAAGTCTAAAATGGAAATGCGTTGGGAGCACCTGGTTTTTCATGGTTGTGTGCCAGCAAGAAAACAAAGTTGAAGAAGATAAAAGGTAGTTTTGGAATTAAGGTAGCTCATAAGGAAGAAGGGGAGTGTAGAAAGTAATAAGGGGGTTATTTTGCATTTTACTTTTGTCATTTGATTAATTGGGCTTCTGCTGTTTGTCTTGTGGAGGATATGTGTTGGTCCAAATTGATTTGTACTGACAGTTTGCTAACTAAATTAAGCTAATACGATCAAGCCAAAATAAATATTGCAACAATAAATTGTTAGCTTAATATAAAATTCAACGAAATTATCCCTTTTTTATTTTTTTATTTTTTGACAACATTCAATATTTAAAAACCCATTTATATATAATAAAAAATAAATTACTATTTTTATATTCTGTTTTATTTTTTATTAAAATTAATAGAAAAATAATTCAGTTTTCATCTTTACTAAACATAAAAGTTTAGCATTATATTACTTTTTTTCATTTTTTTGTTTAATTATTTATTATTTTTGGCATAAAATAAATTGTTAAATGTTAATTTGTCAATTTGAATCAATAAAAAAATCTAAGTATTTTATTCTCTTGTTATAAAATATTATTTTGGAATTATATTCACATAAAATAAAATTAAAAATGTTAAATTATTTTCTTTTATTTTAAATACGTAATATGTATGACGTTATGTTTTTATTTTATTTTATTGTGGAGTTATAATTAGATATGATGTTTTGATTATTCTTAAATTAAAATTAAATATATTCTAAAAAAAATATTTTAAATCAATTTCTTATTTGATTATCGTGAAAATCTCATCTCAAGTGTGCTTCTTCATGAAAAAAATCCGTAACCTGGTTGAATCCCCTTAGAACATTTAATTTTAGGCTCGATACCATGTTTTAGGATTTTTCCTAATAATAATAACTTTGATAACGACTCTGTTTTTTATCAAAAATAAAAAAAAACTACACCGTCTATATGATCTCAGTTTCGACAATAATGGTAGCGTGCAAGTCAATATCTAATTAGATATTTTTCGTGTGAGCATTCCAACTACCAAGATAATATAACAAGACTAGAAGAAAAACATTTATATGTATTTGATTTATATGCTTGTTTTATTAATCATAAAAAAAATGTTTTTGTTTTATTATATTCTTGTCAATCTCAAATAATATGTAGAGAAAAAAATAGAGAGAAGTAACTATGTTTCCTTAAACTTAAACAACATTTGATTTGTATATGCATTTTTAAAAAACGACAAAACATAAAATAATAAGGATGGTAATTGATTTTTATTTAGTTAATACAGTACATGTAAACAAATATTGGTCAGTTATAGAGAAGAGTTATTTTTCTTTTTTACGGCAAGGAGTTGTTTCTTAAATATGTCTGCATTTAAGTAAAAATATTTACTCATGAAAGTTTAAAAGGATGAATACGTGTATAATATTTTAATACACCTTGTCACATGCCAACATATATACATTATACAGTATAATATAACAAAAAATAAATTATGTAATATATTTATAAAAAATAAAATTAATGAGTTCACATATAATAGATTATCAAGGTTCATATATTTCTCATCTCAAAGTTATAAATCATATTATTGTCTTAATTCTGCAACGTAACATCTTTATGGTTTCATGCAATCTTTATATCACTCAATTCAAAAGTATTCTATTAGTCTGCAACCTAACCTACTGTAGATTTTAATTAATGCTCTTTAATTTGCTGATTTTTTGTATTAAATTTAATTTAGTATTAAATAGTAATCAGTTTTTCTATTTTAGTTTTAAAGATTTTATATATTTTGGATTTTTTTATTTAGTCTAAATATAACAGTCAATATACCAATATTTAGTTTAGGTGATATTTAAATTTGAATCTCTTAAATAAAAAAATTGAATTCAATAAAAATTAATTCTCAACACAATTAACAAATACTACCCGACTCTTATAACTTTTTTGTGAGAAAAAGGACTTAAAGCCCTTGACTCTTACAACTTATATTACAGGGAAAGAAGTAATAATTAATCTTTCAAGATGTGAAGAAGATGTTTCTATAGCTAAATAATTATTTTGATTCTTAAAAGTGTAAGATGAAGAAAAATTAATCTTTAAAAATAAAAAGTTCTAATTTAATCATCAAATTATAAAAAATTTAATCACTTATATTATTAAGTTTTCTATGTTATCCCTAATACGTGCATGTCTATGTAGCACCTTTCAATTCAAATGTCATTGAAAAGAATGTCACGGTTGTGTTGCTTATTCAATAAAATTAACTTGTCAGTATATTGTTGATTGTTTATTCAATAAAACTAACTTGTCAGCATATATATTGTTGATGAACTAATTTGTCAGTTTAAAAATTGTTAAATTTTTTTATAGCATCCATTATGCTTCTTCTCCTCTCACCTTGAGAACCACCTTGGCTAATTGGGTTTCTGGATGTGAGTGGTGTCGTTTGTAGTGACCTTAATCGAATCTGGATCGAGCACCACCATTACTCATTGTGGCCTTGTGTGGATGTGGATTGAGCACCACCGCCCTTTGACATGGCTTGTGAGGATCTGGATGAACCACCACAGTTGTTGCCTTGAGCGGACCTGGATCGATCGACTACCAATGTCATTTGTCGTGGAGGTGATGAATCAAGGAGAGTGATTTTTCGTGGTCGTGCGAATTCAATGTCTAAGTAAAATGAAGAGAGAGAAAAAAAACATATAGTCAATCATATATAGGATGAGAAGAGAAAGGGGAAAGTGAAGGATGATCTTCGATAACCATAGGAGTGACACCGGAATCAGAGATTAAAGAAGATGAAAATCGTCAATTTTAAAATTGATAAATTAGTTCATAGAAGGTATGTAGACAAATTATTCAAGTAAAAAAATAACATATGTGATATTTTTTTTATGATATTTGAGTTAAAGGTATCACATATACACACTTTAGAGATAATAGAAAAAATTTAAAGATATAATTAATCTGTTGTATTTTTTATAATTCAAAAATTGAATTTAAATTTTTAGTTTTTTAGAAATTAATCTGTTATTATCTCATGCTTTAAGGAACCAAAATTATATTTATCCTTTTTCCTTAGAAATTAAAAACAAATGCCACATAACCGCACAGACAATTTATGCGGCCATTGATGGTTTATGTCATCATATTATTACCAGTCCATATTTGTTGAAGTTGAATTATAATTATTAATTAATACGCGTAGAACTTAGGACTGCATGAGATAAATGGCAGAGATGCTTTCTTTCAAACAGTTTAATCCATAAATATGGTAAAATAGTATTATAATATCGTTTAATCACAAAATGCAGTTTAAATTATTTTAAAAGTAAAATTTTTTATTATATAATGAATTGTAATCGAATAATTTTGTAAAACTTTTTATATTATCAATATATAATCTTTTTCTCTTCTTTTAAATCTGTTTTCTGAAAAACAAAGATAAAGGCATTTCAATTGTAGAAACAAGAAAATATCCTTTCCAAATTAACAATGGGAAAAATGTGACTGAAAGTGGACGATAGACATGAACCATGGTTATATAATAATAATAAAAAAGGACATGAAGCAAAGTATAAAATGGAAAAAGGAAAAATATTTAAATTGCTTAAATGAAAAATATATATATTGATAAAAATATTTTATTCTTAATTTAAACAGAATTAATTAATTAATGAATTAATTTAATTTAGACTATATATATATATATATATATATATATATATATATATATGCATTGTTAATACCTAATTCCTATCTAATTGATTTTTTTCTTCAATTCTTCAAAATTATTTATGAGAAAATAAATTTGAAAATGAAAAGTTTAAGATATATAATATAGTTATTTAAATAATAAATAGAGAAAATAAATATATATACTTTATTTTAAGACAAGTTTGTAAACAATTTTACCATTTAATAATTTTTATAAATAATCAAAGTATAAAGTTATATTAATCAAACAATCAAATTGGGGTTGAGTGAGTGGATCAAGACACGATCTTGCATTTGACAAGTCATAAGTTTGAATATTAGTTCATCTCCTTAAAGTGAGATACATGTACGTTTGAATATTAGTCCAAGACATTTTTTTTGTCTTAGACTAAGGTGTCTTCTTCTCCCACTAAATTTTTTGTGCAAAACACTACCAAACAATATATATATATATAGGAAGGAGATTTACTTACTTTTAGAGCAACTCTTTTAGAATTACTCCATTTTCATCATTTATTTTCTTAAGATCTAATGATTGTAATAAGTAATTAATCTTAACCATTAAATCTCAAAAGAATGAGGAGTAGCTCTAAAAGAATTATTCTTGAAGTAAGTTGATCTCTTCTCATTTAATTACTCACCATATATTTAATGCTTTTTTTTATAGAAAAACACAATACGTTAAGCAAAACTCAATTGATTGAGTAGTGCGTATGAGTTGTTATAATGTGTGTCTTCGAATTCTATGAATAAAAGAAAACAAGGTGCTAAATATTTATATTTTAACTTAATAAGTGTAGTTCAATTAATAATACATATTGAGTTTGTGGGAAAGGAATTAAGTTGGGTTGGATTCATGTAAAATACACTTTTAAAAAATGGTAAGGAGTCTTAAGTGCTGAATTGAGTGATTATGATTCTTGTTAGTGAAAAAAATTATATTTTAATCTTTTTATTCTATTTTTTACATTTTCATTATCAATATAAAAGAGTTATTATTCTTACATTTAATATTCATATTTATTTTCTTCATTTGGTCACATAATTTATTATATGTTATTTCTCTTTTCTTTCAATTTTTTTATCTCTTTTTTTCCACTCATATACTATAATCTTGTTTGATAGAAAAGAGAGAAATATTACAAATGAAAATTAAAAAAATGAAAAATAAAGTAAAAAAGAAAACTGTGTGGATGAGAAAAATAAAGAAAATAAATGAGAAAATAAATATAAGATTTGTAGAAGTTTTCTCACTGGTAGTTATAGGCCCTCTTCTCTTATTTGTCCTTCTCCCTCTGCTACGTACCCCTCCAACAATGTTACTTTCATCTACTTCTACGTACGGCAGCCCCTTCAGCCTCTCATATCATCCTTCCTCCTTCATGTTCCAATTGAATGAGGAACCAGATCCTTTAATTAAGGAGAAACAAATATGATTTTTTGTTTTGTTTTGTTTTGCAAAGTTGACCACGTTTGGACCTTCCATGATAAATTAGTGTTGTCAATCGAGTCAAATTAGGTTAAGTATAATTTGTATTAACAAATCTTTAGCTAGCCCAACTCAATCTTATGCAAATTACATTTTTTAATAAGCCAAATAAGTGTATTATAGAACAGCACGGCATATATAAGCATGTTAAATTGCCCCCCAATCTTAAAAAAAGTAGTTAAAGTTAATAACTCTAGACTATTTTGATTTGACAACTCGGGATGGCACAAACAACAATTCACATGAGCTAGATCAAAATATATTCAACACATTTACAATCGTCATATTCAGTTACTACTCCGTTTAAGACTCCCATTATACATTAATAATATAGAATTTAAAAAAAAAAAATCAAATTCAAGAACAAAGGTATGTAAGATTTCAATCCAATTACCAAAAAAAAAAAAAATGCAGATTTCAATCCACTGAATTGTCATATTACTTTTTGATCGAGACTACTCAAGCGAATTCTCTGTCAAGTTATTTTCTATGTACTTAAATTTTATGAATCATTTTTTTCGCCTTCACAATATAGTTTTTTTTTTAAAATATCCTTACAACTCATTTTACGATAAAAAAAAAAAAGAGTAGGGAGAAACACAAATTTATTTTATTTTCCTGTGTTTTTGCTGTGAAAGAGAAGTGTACGAACAGATAAAAAATTGTGATGTGAAAATAATTACTTTAGCTTTAAAGGAACATGTGATTCAGATTCAAAGGTTATGATTCAGATATTCAAACTTACTGTTTAAATAGGTTGAATGTAGATAGTTTCAACGAATGTATTTCTTCAAATTAAAGTAATGTCCTAAAAGATAATACATCCTCTTAAAATTTGTGAACACTGCTAGTTTTCTCTCCTTGAAAAATTAATTTTCATGGAATAATATTACATAAACTTAAATATGCTTTTGGTCTTAAAGTATGATGACTTTTTGTGTTTAATTATATAATTTTGAAAAAATCATAAAAAAATATAGTCCTTATATTTTTAAAAAATAAAAGGTTTTATTTTCCCAACAATAACTAAAAATATATGATATTGATAATATTTAAAAAATAAAAGCAAATATATTTATAGCAACTATAATAAAAGAAAAGCCTAATTTTGAGTTAAAAAAATATTTATAAATAAAACATAAAACGTGCAAATATAAAAGAAAATCCCCAAAAAGACTAAATACTAAAGTTGACGTGCTGGTATATAGTATATACTTATTATAGTAGACATATATATACACCGAATTGGACTGATGATTGGAATGATACGTGTAGATGGAAAATGACCCACAAACGAGAGAAAAAGACACAATGCCCGTGAAGGCAACAACAGTCCTGTCTCATTAAATTGTTTGATCCATCCACTACGTTGTGCTTCGCAAATGCATGGCTAATATAATATCAAGCATTTCCGTCTACGTGTATATAATATTCGTTCGTTTTATTCTTTTTGTTTCTTTCTTTCTTTCTTTTGGAGTACGTACTTGCATGATCGTTCTTATCGTCATGGGAACTCGACATACGCATATATCCCTTCCAGAAAACTACAAAATATCCATTATGAAAATCAAAATCTTCTAATCCAATCCTTTTCTCTAAAACCCCACTTTGATTACAACCTAGCTAGCTCAATTGAATTTAATTTGTTTCAAGTTTTTAATTACTATTTGAATTCATGAGATATATAATTGTTTTTTTGTTTGGTCGTGTACACGTATGGACAGAATTAATTGGTGGACAGGCATGTTGTGCCTGCTTGCTACATTTCAACCTGTGGGTTTGTGGTTACTCACACACTTTCGTTGCAAATTCTAAGACATAATCCTTAATGGCTATTCTTATATAGGGTAATGTCACTGCTAGGTAGGATACGTTTCTCAACTCCTAACAAAAAGTTCAACTACGGTGTATTATTGATATTACATAGTGCAATCTTATCCATTTTATATTAATCAATTTAATTAAAGTGACCAAAATAATGCTCGACCCCTTTAACGGTCAATGTTTTGTAGCGTAGCCCTTTTGTATATAAAATAAACAAATTGTTAAATCAAAAAGATTTTTGCATGAAACTAACATTATATTCAATTAATTCATAAAACGTGCCGGGATTCAAATAAATTAATGTGGTATTGCATGACTATTTTATCGTTATCCTGAGGATCGGATGACGTTCCATTCAAGTATATAATATATATATATTGGTGAGTCCCACGATCAATATCGAATCTAAAACAATTACGTTTGCTTTATGTGTGCCATATCTTACACTGGTAATAGGATGCTTTATTATACTATAATAATATTTAGTCTGGTATATATAATTATTTCCACATGGAAGACTAATTTTGGATATGGCCCGAATTTTAACTTATTGTTTATGACATATATGATTTATAAAATAACATATAATTGAGGGTTCAAAATTCAAATAATAAATATAATTATAAGAAAATATATTTACAATAAAATAAATTGTATCATCTATCAAAACATTCAAAATGTTATCTTGATGCTTTTTATAATTTCTCATTTCAATTATTCATTAATTATACAAAATATAATAATAATAATAATAATAATAATAATAATACAATTTCAATTAATTTTATAAAATAACTGGTGTTATAAAATATTTTTCGTTCATTTTCTAAAATAATAATATTTTAAAGTAAAAGTAGTGCGTTTTTCTTTGCCATAAAATCAATCCCTTTCATAAAAGGGTATGGTAGCGATCTTTTAATTAAGGTTAGTAAAATTTTATTCCTACCACTTCTACAATTTTTTTATGACTAGGAATGACATTAGGTGACATAAGAGGAGAGAGAGAGAGAGATGTGTGTGTGTGTGTGATATAAAGTTTGTAATGTAATGAGGCTAAAAAAAACTTATAAAATGTGTCATCAAAAGTGTGTGTAAAAATGATATAACTTAAACCTTCCAGTTATAATATTTTACTTCAGGATGATGAGATTTAGACTGTTTTCAATCATTGTTACCTTTGAAATTGTACAAATCATGGGCCATTCAAACCTAAGACCTAGACTTATTTGTTTTCATAAGCATGGGTATCAATTTTGAAAAAAATGCTAACAATATTTTCTTAATTAACACACTTTTTCCTCTAAAAATATAACACATTTTTATTATGAACTTAATCGAAATATATTAATATATAGTATAATTTTTTAAAATATTTAACTAATCATAAATTTTCATATAATTAAAATTGGTTAATTATTTTAATAATTACTTTGAGAGTTATATTTGAAATATTTTTTTATTAATTACTAGTTGACAAGATAATTATATATCTTTAAATTAAAATTTTATCTTAATCAAATTGTTTTATTATTAATTGATATTAACTTCGTTTCTTTTTATCTGTCTTGTAAGATTATTTTGTAAAAATTAATAAATACAAATTTTCTTGATTTTAATAAAATAATTATGAATTTTTCTATTTCACTCCTTTTTTTCACTTCACAATAAATACATGTGTAAATTAATTAAAGATAAATATAATTGATAAAACAATAATTAATATGATATTGAACTTTTACAACAGACAAATAGGTACAACAATTCTCGTAAAATCCTATAATTAAAAAGGAATGGAAGGAGTATTTATTAATACTCATGAAATATAGTGGGATTCATAACTCTTCATTTAATGAATTTCATTTATAACTTTATAACTTTTTGGTGAAATTTAATAAAAAATTCTTACATCTTTTTTCACAGTGTTCCTTTTTTAAAAAAAAAACTAATACAATATTTTTTTTCCCTTTTCTCCCTTGTTGTAAGTAATTTTATTTTAAAAAAAAATGTTGTATGGTTAATTAGAACGAAATTGCTGGCATTTATTAACAACTTGGACGGAGACACAATGGCCCAGAAGTGTGAGGTCGATATTGATTTTGTGCACACTGGCAATCAATGTTCAAAGTAAACGGGTCGCTCTTCTTTGCCATCTCTCTTATTGAAAACTTTGTCGTGGGAATCCTCCATGATCATTGAAAAGAGGAAAGAAGGAAAAAGATGGTGTACTCAGAAAGAGAGGGGAAAAAAGGATACGTAACTAATGGATCTACCTTTTTCATGTTACAAAACTTTTTAAGGCTATGCATAAGGGACAGCAATGTCTAATCAGCAACCCAAAATTAATGATTGTGGAAGCCAAAAGGAATCGATCACTTGCAATTTTCTGATGAATTAATATGAATATATATATATATATATATATATATATATATATATATTAAACCTATAATTAATTAAAAAAAGAATAAAAGGATCTAGCCAATTTGGTGCCTCGGTTAGTACTAATCAGAATGGCAAAAATTGAAACAAAGGAATCTCCAGCAAATCACATGGAGGATTAAAGTAGGGGAGAGAAATGTCTCCTTCTTTGATCAGAACCCCATGTTCTCTTATTACCTGGAAGTTAGTGAAAAGAGAATAAATGTCTCAATATCAGTGTTATGTTAACCAGCGTTTTTGGACAGAAAAAAGGTTTGACAAAAAAAAAATCAAGGAAAGGCATTAGCCTTTTCCCTTAATTTAATCTCATCAGTATCACTTTGGGATTTGATTCTTTTGGCCTTCCATGTTTTTCAAAAAAGGAAGATGAGGGGGCTTCTAAAGCTAAACCCATCTAAATTAGAATTATTGAATGTGTTTCCTTTTTGATTTAGATGTTACACCTTGCCTGTACATTACCCCGTGACCCCACTTACACCTACCGTGATTAACTCTCGTAATTTCATCTCTCATGCCCTAATAAGTCACTTTAGCTAATTAATTATGTTCATCTTTTGCCAATTGAACCATCTCTTTTCTTGACAGCGAAACGCACTGTAGTGTACAAGTTCCTATTGAGAGGGGGAGAAAGAAACACTTGAAAGCAATAAAGGTTATAGCCAACAACCATTTTGTGCCTGGAGAGCATGATGGCCTCGCAAGGAGTGTGACACTTTGGGGAGACCTATAGCCTAATCAAGCCAGAGCCAGTTGTTAATTCCAAACTTTGTCGGCCAATCCCTCAACCTGGTTTTTGGCTTCACCGTGGTTAATGTGGGTCATATGGTTGTAACAGTAATGGGGCATGGGTTTCTCTACGATCATAAAAAGATGAAATGATGATTTAGACCTCCCCACAAAAAAAAAAGAGATGGACCGGAGGGGAGGGAGGTGTTTCCTAATTCAATAGAACATGAGATAAATTAATTAATTCAATTTTATGGTATGAATGAACAGATACAATCGAATTCTTCTTCGACTTCAATCCAGCTAGTTTCCTGTCGACGGAAATCTGTTTCATGTGTTGGAGGATGGTATATTTATAGAGATGTTGATTTTGATGTTTAAGTTAGCGTTTGGTAGAATAACAGTATATTATATGTAGAAATTGTGTATACCTATTGAAGATTGTTATGAGATATTTATAAAAAAAGGTAACATTTTAGGCGATTTTTCGTCATCACTTTTTTATGTCTATCTTAGAAATTTATTGAACATCACAATAAGTATCTTTCATATGTGATGTCTAAACTTGTGGCTACGTGATAGGCAATGGTGGTTGTGTAATTTTAGGAATTGATTGTTAAGTGACCGTTATTTTGAGGATCAAGATCATGGAGGTGAATCCGGTACATGATCAGAATGGGAGTTGAACTGATCAAGTAGCTTAATTACCAAAGAGAATTACTTATCAGTCTTATACTTCCAGAACAAGTTATATTATGGTGTTTTGGATCCCATCTACAGGACTCAGACCCACATAGATAAATAAAGCTTATACACTTGTCATACCTCTAAGTCCAATGCAAGTCTATAAGACCTAACATATGATAATGATTGAGAATGATCTGATTATTAGTTCATTAGTAATGTATAACACAATCACAAGCTTCACCTCGACCACATCTTCCACATCTTATCACATAAGAAATGTAGCATAGCATTATAATAAATAGGTAATAAGGGTTTCAACTATACTCTTTCACTGTATATTCTTAACCTCTATCTACAAACATTAAATATAGTATTGCAGTGTGTATAGATGTATTATTTGAGTTTAGCTATAAAAAAAAAACTTAACACATGACAAAGCAATTTAAATGTAATTTTTAAAAAATCGGCAATACAATTTTAATGACACAGATATTAGGAACAAAAATTACCGATAGTGAAGAAAATTTTGCCATAATACTTTAATTTCTTGTAGTGAATTGTGCCAAACATTGAATATTCTATTCAAATACTCCACCCCTTAATTAGCCGTGAATACATAAGAAGTTATTTTCTTCATCTTCATTTTGTTTTCTCTAGACAAATCTTATCCATGTAGCAAAGGCAAGAGTAAAAAGTTTAATTCTTTGAGCCAAAGGCAAAAAAATACTAACTAAACCAACTTATGTTTTGTCATTAAGGTCAAGTAAAGTCTCTTACTCTTCTGATTGATTGTAAGAAATTCCATTCATTTTAATTTCAATCCTAGATAATTTATTATGTATGTACTTCTCTTCCTTCTTCTTTTTTTGTAGTTGGTCGTTATTGTAAAATCCACTTACCACTCTCTCCCTCATCCTTTTTCGCTGAAAAGGGAAAACTTTTTTACGTCATGATGGTACTAGAACAAGTTGATTAGATTCTTCTTTCCTCAAGGTAAGCCTCTGATTAATTGAAAAAGCTTGAATAATTGGCTGTGGACGAAATTTTCTGAACAAAGCCAATCGGATAATCAATGGAGTGCATTGAGTGACCATGTCCTATTATATATAGATAAGTAGGTTTATAGACCTTCTGGTGGTACCTTGTCGAGTAAAAGGTGATGGCAAAATACCAACCTTCAATCCTAACATCAGGAGAGAGATAAATATAAAAGAAAACTAAAAAGAATAACCCAGTTTTAGTGTCTAGCTTTACGATGAAATCTTGGTGGAAGCATTGTTGAAAAATGGAAATATTGTTATTCAATATGCTTCAAGAATCTAATAAAGGAGTTACGTACGGAATCTAGCTTTGAAATTAAATATTGTATTTCATTTCATGAACACAATCGATAACACACAGAAACAAAGAAAATGGTTCTCATTATTCTTTACAAAAAAAAAAAAAAACTGTTTTGATTTGAAAGGAGTGTGGATTCGATTTAACTCGCGAATCAGCCTAAGAAGCTTCGTCCTTTAGTTGATAGCTATGGATCTCTACCTTTCTTGTAACGACGTATATGTTCATATTATATGAAGAAACGACATGCAATTGGTATGCGAAATAGTGTCCAGAGAATGGACAATAATATAGATCCCCTTAATTCAACTATATATATATATATCTATATATATATTAATTGTATATTTAATTCAAGCGTTTTCCCTCACTTTTACCCTGAAAATGACTCTTTAAACGAGAATTTGTATTTCCCTATAATTCATGTGATAAATGAATGTCCAACATGGAAATAGAAAAACTTCAGTGGGAGGTTGAATGGAATCCATGTCTTTAACATGTACGATTTTTGCCTTTCTGATTTGTTTATTATTTCTATTGCTATTATACATGCATGAGTGTTGATTATGAACAGATTATTCGAGTTTTTTTTTTTCGAAAAAAAAACCCTTCTTGATCATACCGCATGGATGTCATAAGGCCGAAGTCAACTTGTATTAATTTTATATAAAATTTATATATTATATGGCTTTATCGATAAGGTAGACTGATGAATAGTCCAGTGCGATAAAGGTGATCAATTGTAAGATAAACTCAAGGAAGGAGTGTTAACAAAATAAACCCATACAATACCAATAATTATCACTCATTTCCCTTTTGTTTCCTAGCTAGCTTAGTTATTGCTTTTTTCATTCATTGAAATTAACGGTATGTTTTTTTTTTTGTAGATTTGAATAATTTAGAACAATAAATTTACTTCAAAAAATTACTAACAAATATTCTATACATTGTACAAGCATTTATGAATAATAGAATACAAAAAGAATAAATTCAAAATTTTAAGAGAAGACCGATTAATTTAATTGATATAAAAATATTATACTAATTATACAAGCTCAGGTTGGTTTAGAGTCATTACAGAGAGAGATGGATCTCATCTCATGTGATTGTTGTTTTGTAGTGTCACTATAGTGGTGGAAATGCATTAATGTGTATTTGTAAAGGTATTTTGATGTTCAAGGGAAAAAGACTTTTTTGTTTTAATTCACTAATTCGAAAAGAAATTGATTAATTTAGAATTTGACCAGAAAATAAGTGCTAAAAATTAAACTCTTATAATATCAAAATAATTTAGTCTTGACTTTAACATATTAATCATTTTTATCAAATCATTTATAAAGTGAAAAGGATTTTAAATAAACTAACTAGTATAAAACGGGCTTATGTAACCATGTGTATGTATCACACAAATAATCTTTTATTTATAATGAGATTGATTTACAATATATAAAAACATAATATTCCCTGATAATGAGCTGCAGATATTTCCTAATTACAAATCATATTTTTAATAATTAGGCAAAATATAATTAATAAACCTAATTTGGGAAAATCTCTTATATGTATAGAGTGTTTGGGTGTGTTAATCACCACTATATGACATGATCCAGTTAACTTCCAACTCCGGTCCAATTGTTCTAAAAAAAGGTAGAAAAAAGTTGAGGAATTAGAATCGGACAAAGTTTAATACAGAGACTAAAAACATAAATTAACAAAAACTATGAGAGGCTAGAATTATAATTAATATTTTACAAAATAAAAAATAGAGAAATACACTAAAAATTATAACAATATAAATATATAAAATTATAAACTTAATAGTCCTTCAAGTATAAGTTATTATACTAATAAATTATTAAAATCAAAACATGTTTTTTTATGATATGATGTGTCAAAATTTCAAATTTTAAAATTAAATCAAAACTAAAAATTATAATAAGATTTAATTTATTTAAAAAAAAGTTATCTTCATTTAATAAAGTATACCAAGATTCAAATTTTGAATCAAATTAAAATTTAAAAGAATATTTAAAAATAATAAAATATATATGAAAGACAAAATTAAATACTTTTTTTATCTATCGTAATTAGGATTGTTGGTTTTCTATTTTTTTTAATGAGACAAAAATAATTTATAATATATATTTTTTAAAAAAATCACATGGTTTTACAAAATTCGTAATGTAGCTAATGACAAAAGAAATTTTAAATATTAAAATAATATGCAGTGAAATTAGTATCATTTTTTATTTTCTATATTTTTTAGATTCATTTTAACCGAAACAATATTTTACGGGAACAATACCTATTTTTTTTGGGAGAATGAGACTAATTGTCTCCACATCCTATAGCATGGATTAATTTGTCCTTGAGTGGCTCCCTCACAGAATCTCAAGATATTTTTATAATCTTTTAAATCGACTATAAAACTAATTATACTTTGAATTTAACCATATTTAAAATTTATAGTCTTTATCTCTATACAAGAGTATATTACTATGATAATCCAATCCAATTCCTATTCCATAATCTCTGCATGTAAGTTGATATTTTTACATGTACCCATGACACATTAGGATTTTAAATGGCACAATCCTCTCCGACATCTCGCACTATAAGAAGAAATAATCATCCTTATCCTTTCATTATACATAGCATACTCCTTCGTTGCCAAACCACATTCGTCTAAAATGATTTATCATTTAGGTTATATTTCCAAATTGTGAGCGTGCGCATTATTATTAGCAAGCTTTCCATGCGGAGCGCAGGTAATTTTAAATTAAATAAAACTTATAAATAAAAAATTAAAAATTGCAGAGGTTTTTATTATCAATAATAAAACTTATTCATTACACTAAATAAATTAAAGAGATAAGATTTTTTTTTAAAACCTAAATATGACAAACCTTCTAATAATGCAAGACATCCCAGATTGGTATTCTCATACTAAAAGATCCTCAAGCACATATATCTTTTATATATATATATATATATATATATGTATATATATATATATATATACACACATATATATATATATATATATGACTTATCTAATTATGAACTTTATAGTTTTATAATTTTGCAATATTGATCTTTCAAAAATCTTTATTCCAAATTTAATTTTTATATTTTCAAAATTAACAATTTTGTTTTATCATTGATATGTTTTGACTCAATTCTTAACATAAATTATTAACATGACATCTATATGATAATGTGATAGATGATTTAAGTGTCTAACATAAATATTGCTGTGACACTAATAATATACTAATATGATAATAAAAACCAAAATTTCGAATATCAATGTCATCTTAACATACATGTCAGACAATCACGTCTTCATATAAATATCATACTATCATGTGATAAATTAAATGTCACATTAAATTTATATATATATATATATATATATATATATATAAAATTAGAAAATAAGAATATCTTTAATGTAATATAATGTATCAAGATTTAAAATTTAAATCATATTAATATTAAAATAAAAATTAATTTTTTTAAAAGAATAAAAATAATAAACAAAATATAAAAATAAATGTTAAATTAATAAAACATATATTATTTAATAAATAACTCAAAAAATATCGTATGATTCAAATTTATAATATATGAATTGATACATGTAAAAACCATTATTACGGTCAATATATATTTTTTAACAAAAGTTTATGCTAGAAAGTTTTATCCAAGATTCCAACTAATTTGGCATCGCGAAAGAATATCATTTAAAAAAAGAAATGTTGAACAAAATATCATGGACGGGAAAAACCTGACCCATGTAAAACCAAACTATCTATTTGAACCAGTAATTTGAAAGACAAAAACTATATCTCAGAAATATTATGCTGGAATATATTATCGATGGATTTTATGTCGGTGATTTTTATAGGTTAATTTAAATCACTGATGGACTTTTATCTGTCTGTTGGTAATTTAATTTACTGATGGATTCTTAATTTGATGGTAAATTTAAATTAATCGACAGAATTTTATCCGTTGGAAAAAAATCCGTCCGTAGTTAATTAACATTTTTCTTTAAGTGTTATAATAATCATTTTCCAATTTCATCCATTAGAGTTGTAATTATATGCTGATGTTTCATTAAGGATACATTTATCAATTTGATCTTCGTTAGATTTTCAATTTTCCAATTAGAGTGATAATTATCAATACTTCTGAGCGACGTATTAAGTAGAGACAAAACTAGTTGATGTCAATTAATTCAATCAGTTGACAACGAATTAGGATCATGAATTGATAATGCGAAATCTCACCCAGAAAATAATAACAATTGATGCTTATTCGAATTTTACTTTTTATGGATGTGAAAAGATGCCACGTTTAAATGGCATTGGACTGTCATAATTATGGTAATTTTAATATTTATACATGTCAATATATGAGTAGACGGGAAAAGAAAATCTTCTCTACAATCTCAAATATTGATACGTGTGTGACCTAATTGCCAATGGAATTCTTGTAAGTACCACACAAATTCAATAGCATCATTAAGGAAATGTTGAGTCCAGATAACAATCATGCAAAATGAAAAGAAAAGTAACCTTATTTTCTTGCACAATGTGATTATCTCCTTTAGCTTGCACTTCGCACTAGCTAGCTATACTAATACCATGCCGTTAAGTTTTCCCTTTCATTTCACTGTAGTGTTCCATTTTCTAAGCACATTCTTGTATTTCTATTTGTTCTCCTCGTCCATTCTTTCTAACTAATCATATTATGTGTAAAACTTCTACCTTTTCTCTTACCGCCCGACTAGTTTTCTGGTTCTCTATGTTACTTTAATTTCTTATCATCACATTTTTATTCATGACGTTTTCCAATCACTAATACTTTGTGTTTGGTAGTTTATTTGATGAGATAAAAGCTGAACAAAGAAAAGTTGAATATCTGTCTTAATATCTACGGTCTCAAAGCATAAAGTTTTATCTTTGTGCACTAATCAATTTCAATATTAAGCGCGGATTCAAGGTTACCCTAAGTCGGCATGTTTATCAAGAACAATTTTAAAAGTTGCTAAGATTATCATGATTACAAGAGTACGATCTTTTGTGGCATCTTTCAATTCTATGATTTACTAGTAGATTCTACATCTAGCTATTCGTTTAAAATTGAGATTTCCTACTTGTGGAATTAATCTTTGACTATTTAATTTGTTTTATGTTAGTTACGTCTTACTTTTACTTTCATATCCTGGATGTAAAATTGGTTGATTAGTTGTTGCGGAACCAGAAAACGATGATTGTTTTTACAGTAGACATTGGAAAATACTACTTCTAACAAGTAACAACATATTTTTTTAGGAAAGATGAACCTAAATAATTCGAATGGCATCAAAATCTTTGGTTGCCAATAACAACTGTTTTTACGCGCAAGTTGGACTTATGAAAAACAAATTACGGATAAATTTTGTATCTATATATTTTTAGGGTATACTACTCTCTCTATTTTGTATAAAAAAAGACTCTATTTATTTATTTGGTTTTATTAATTTTTATTTACTTAAGAAAAGAGTATATTATTTTTTTACAGAAACTTTCTTTTTTATCATTTTTAACTCAAAAACTGCAGAGTTTTGATTTAACTTAATTCAAAACTTCAAATCTTATGTCTTCGTTTAATTTGATTGAAAATCCCAAATGTGGTTGAGTAATTTCTTTTTCAGGAAACAAATATTTTTAATTTATTAATTATGAAGAGAGTTGACTAAGTATATATGTTCAAAGAGGTTGATAAAAGAAGTGTTAAAGTTTGAATCAGCCCACCTGATTTGCAATAATGAGTCACAGAATTTAGAATAGATAAAGGGGAACCAGAAAACACGAAACAGGGGAAGCATGTTTCTCTTTTTCTCCTTTAGCAGTTGGGAAGAAAATAAAGAAAAGGGTTTCGATAGATTTATATAGTACCATCGCAACGAAACAATATGTACGTATACTGACATTCTTCGTAATTTTACAAATTTATACAATCACAACTCTGTTTTATAAATATAAATCAAATTTAGGACATGTAAAAAAAAAAAAAATTTCAGGACAGTTCTAATATTAATAAGTGTGTAACATGAGTTGGATGAAAATAGATTTGCTCATGCTATACTAGACTTTGATAGATCTAGATTTGACTTTCATTTAAAAAGAAAAGTTTACTCTATGTTAGAACATTTTAAAGGTCTAATTTATATAAAATTTTATCTTAATTTATAAATATGTTTAAAAGATTATTTTATTGCAACAATTATAAAAAGATTGATTGCCCTGTTGGCCTAATTAAGTAGGCCATTTAATAATTTCATATACTTTGTCCTAGTGATGAAGATTAAAGAAGACTTTTAAAAGACGAAATATCTAAGAGAATCACTCTTCAATTGGACCAAAAAGATCTAAGAAGAGAATAACTAAAAAGGATGAGCTAATGATTGTGCTAGGAGAACATACAAGAAGAGTAAAGAGATGTAAGGAGTGTCTAGAAGTGATCAACACATACAAGTTGTAGTCCTTAGTAAGGTCTGTCCAAGAGTAAGACGATCCAAGTAATTGTTTTAGACCTATCAAAAAATAAATTGTTTGTTATTAATATATGTATATTAAGTAGATGTGCTATCAAGGGTTGCAGCTCAGTAATAACACTTCACGCTGCTATGTGTGAGGTCTTGTGGTCGATCATGTGCACAAAAGGCCTCAAATATGATTAATTTTATTAAATATATTATAAGTTTAAAAAAAAACCCCATTTTTTTGTCAACGAAAAAGTCTCATTTCAAAACTCGCTTTAGGCCTACCAATGTGTTGGCCCACCCTGATCCTTAGTAGTAAAAAAAACCAAGATAATCAATTGATTCAAGTGAAAGAATTCAATTGATTCAAGTGAAAGAATGCTCAACTTGGGAGACTTATGGGGTATAAGTTTTTATTAGTTATTTTTAATACTCTTGTTCATTATGTTTTACATCATTGATGACATCATTTTAAATATTAATTTACATCGTTTTTCTTTATTTCTACTTTACTTATTTTATTTTATTTATAACTTTTAATTTCTAGATAACCAACTCAATGACTATCTATAAAAATAATATGATTCTAATTACGATCATATCACGTAACAATATATATGTTTAGGTGTGAAAGAGAACTTCAAAGCATTTTCTTGAATGGAGAACAAACATAAATATAAAGTCTTATATTGAGTAACACACACACACACACACACTCATATGAGAAAGACCCTCAAACCTAATGTTTTAGGGCTCGTTTTGGGGTGATTGTTAGTTTTTGGTTTTTAAATGTAATTTTTAGAATAAAACATGTTTGACCAAAGTAGAACTACAATGATTTTTAACGTATTTTAAAAAAACAATTTACATTCATTTTTTTCAAAATGAAGATTTTTTTTTCTGAATTTGATTTTTAGTTAAAAAAATACATATTCCCTACATTTGATAATAATTCTTTCTATTATTTCTACCACCACCACGACCATCGACATCGTTGATGCTACTTTTATCACCATCATCATTGTCATTACCGTTACCACCACACAAATCATATTTAAATTAATTTGATAGGATTAAAAAATTTCAAAATAAATTTATTTTGAAACAAAAAATTGGAGAAAAAATTAAAACTAAATTTTGAAAAACTAAAAATTGATTGTCATTTTAAAAATGTTGGACCTCACCACTAAAAATCATCCTAAACAGGATCTTAAGATTTTGTGTGGAATATAATGTCAAATTTACTTGTGGCCCATTAAAGAGAGAAAATTACTTGAAGAATTCTTTATGTTAAATTCTTATTTTCTTTAAAGTTACATTATGATTAGGAAAATTTATAGCAAGAGAGTTAATTATAAGAGGAAAAAAACCAATTAACACAATATATTATAATTAACACAATAGAATTTTGAATTATATAACTAACTAGTTGAATTGAGGTCAACTCAATTCAACTAACAATGTATTCTAATTAAATTCGTAATATATATATGTTCCATATATATGCAAATTTAATATACGAAAAAGTTATTTTAAAGATTTAAACATAGATACAATCTCTATATAAGTTGTATTCTTTAAAATGATATACTAAGAGAAAGTATATTTGTCATATTGTAATGCTAAAGAGGAAATAATCACGTGATAGCAATAATTTTTTTCTGTTAATTGCAAAATATATTTATATTATTATGATTTTTCTTTCAATTTTTTATATAAGAAACAAATAATTAATACATGAATATCAAGAAAATAGTTAAGCTTGTTAGTTTAATTAATAATATCTGGATTTTAAATTTTATTCCAAAATTACCATAGAATTAAATTATTTAAATAGTAATAATATTTAATAACATTTACACATAATAAAGAGATATTTTTTCACCAATAATTGTAACTTATATTAGTAATAGATAAATATATACATTTACTTGTATGAAGAAATATGAGTGAACATCTCACTAATAGATTTTATAATAAATTAAGAGTATAAGAGAATTAACAATTTTTCCAGGAAATAAAAAATTAATAAATCTGAAAACGAGTCTATATTTTTCTATAATTAATAAAAAAAATATGTGCTCATATATTTCTTATAAAATGTCTGGAGAAGTATTTTAGAACTCTAGAACAAATTTCTCTAAAAAATTGTTATATTTGTCAATGAAGACTTAAAATGCAGAATGTCGTTTAAACTTAATTATCTCATTTTATATATTTTTAATTAGGTTAAACATTTTTTAATACTTACAAATAGGATAATATTTGTTTTTAATTCCTAAAATATAAATTTCATTTTAGTTCCTGATTTAGTATTTATGTTTGAAAAAAAATCCCTTTTCAATCTATTGTTTATGAAAAAAAGGACCACACATGACACATTTTTATAAATAAAAAGTCAAAATGAGATAAATTTTTTACATTAAAAAATGTTGAATTGTTTTTAATTTTATAACAAATGGAAGAAATAAAAAGCAGCCTTGAAAATGGGAGAGAAAGCAATCATCAGAAGTTAGGGACTTGTATAGTGTAGGGGGACAGAGATTAGGGTGGCTGGGATGATGATTGGTTCGTTATCAAATAATTCGACGAGTAAACGAACGTAAAGCCCCTTGTACTGTGGTTGGTGGCATGGCCTTAAATTCCGGAATTAATTCAATTCTTAATTTATTAATCCTTATACCCTTCTCATTATTCTTTGGAAATTTTCAAGTTGAAACGAGTTCGTCTTCGTCGTTAAGTGACTTCACCAAATAAATCAATAATCAATAATAGTAAATAATAAATACTATAACGCGTAATTATTATAAGCTTGAAGTTGTTGAAAAATATTTGGGTTATGTGATGGTGAATCGTGTTCGCTATTTATAATATTATGAATTTCTCAAACCCCACCACCTTGCTAGTCCGTACTTTAAGTTCACTTTTGAATTGGCCAATTTCTACCTTTGCAAATTAACTATATATAACAATGTGTGCTTCAATTTCTTCTGATTTACCTTACTCCTGTTATAAGAAATAGATAATGGAATAGAAAATAAATAAAACTAAAATTAATTTGTAATATTTTAGTATGATAAAAATATAAATATTATAGTATAAAAAAGTAATTTAAAAATATTTTAACTTTTTATTGAGGAATAAAACATACGTGAATTGTAAATTATTTGAATATAATTTGGATATTAAGGTAGTGTTTAGTTCAATTTTTTTACTCCTCTCTCTTTTTTTTTTAAAAAAAAGAAAAGCTGGGGCAAACATATTTTGTATAAAAGCTCTTGAAAAAATTAGTGACTTATTTTTTATGAAGAAATAATTGAAACAAGGAGGTTTTATTTAATGTGACCCAGGGAGGTTTTTTTAACTTATTCGGAGAGCTACCTTATTTTTAAATAAAAAAACTTATTCAGAGCCTTTTTTTTTGTGATACATACTTGTCAAATTTGTAGACCCAATTTTGTGACACATACAAATTTGTTCTTTAACACCTGAAATTATCAAGAAATTGATTTGAACAAAATTTTTAGCTTTTTTACACGTTTTCAGAATTAAAATATTTTCTCTATTTTTCTCAAGGATTTTTCATTGTTCTTTATTTTTTTATTCCTTTCATCTTTATTCTTCTATTTTTCTCAAACAAATTTCGTGATTTTTTCATTGATGATGATCATGAAAGGGTAAATAATCAATCGATCCAAGGATTCAAGGAGAATGTGAGTTCTGGTTTGATATTCTAATTTCTATGTGAACGTTCATCTTCTTCTTCAATCTTCTCTTCAATTTTTATGATTATGAATATGTTTAGAATTGAAAATGAATTAGGTTATAGATTTATTTTCTAATTTTAAATTTTAATAATAGATAGTTTGAATGATATTTCAATCCGGTTTGTGGTTTCAATTGATTTAAGAGTTAATTCAATTGAACTGCTTCTAATGATATTGAATGAATCTTCATAATATAATCATTATATGATAACTATGATAATTTGCATTGCTTAGTTTGATGAATTGGATTGATATTCTTGAATCTGTTTTTAATTCATCTTTTATCAATTATGTTAATTAATTTCTGCATTTTTTTTCAATTTTTGTTTGTGTTTCTGTAATTTTTGTTCATTGTCTGCAAACTGTTTGATAAAATATTCCTGTTGTTTATAAGTTGATTAAGTTAAGAGCCAAATTGAGACTATATCTCTAAGTCGACCTAAATTAATCATGCACTACAAAATTATCTTAGTTTTATTTATTTTGTAGCGATTCGACAATTGTTATCATATAGACATTTGATTTATTGTTAAAGAAATGAAAGCAAAAACAATTCATTAAAAAATAATATATAAAAAGACAAAATCTTTTACATATTTTTATTTAATATGTTTTTCAATCTTTATTTTCTTAGCATCTTATAGATATTTTATTTATTTCATTTTATTTTGGTTCTTGGTTTTCCTTACCCTTGGATTAAGTGTTTTTTTTTTGTTTTGTTACGTGAAATACTAATTTTTCATCATGGAATTTAAGTCTTATCAAATTGGGGTGCATGATTGCAGTATTGAGTTGTCTAAGTATAAGTATCATACATGGTAAAATCATATCTTAAACACGTCATTTTCGTAAGTTTAATTGTAAAAATACATTGTTTTATATATCAAATATAGAACATGCCGCCAAGCCTTTGATAAATAATTAGAAAATGATATCCATTAGGGGGGCCCTGTTATAGGATGAACTTCCAGTTATTTGACTCTTTCATTACCTTGCGCCAAAT
Organism: Glycine latifolia; assembly: GCA_013407115.1. Lineage (NCBI taxonomy): Eukaryota > Viridiplantae > Streptophyta > Magnoliopsida > Fabales > Fabaceae > Glycine > Glycine latifolia. Next base: position 56,536 of record CM023959.1, read on the forward strand.
GAACCTTCCAACCCCCAATATTCCCCACAGAAGACGAATATAACTGATTAATTAAAGAAAGAAGTTCGAAAAAACAGATTCTATGGTTGCTTGTTAATTTTAGTGTTTATATATCAGAATCCATCTAGAGGGATGTTCATGTGGCTCCGCTAGTCGATAAGCAAAGCAAGGAAAAGACAACTTTATACGTTAATTAGGAACGCAAATATGAGCCGCAAAATAATGATCTTAGAAGTTAGAAATAATAGATTCACCAATACCATAAGCAAATAAATAAAAAATGTAAACTCTATTTTCCTTTTCCCAAATTAGTCTGGCACGATAATTTTAAGCAGAGCCGACAAGAATGTATAAGTGTGAAAGAAAGAAAGAGAAAAAGAAAGTGAGTGGACCAAAATCCAAACAGGCCCCTTACCTATACCTTACGTTTGATAATTTGAAAATTGAGCCCTCTCCCCAAGATGGAAATGGAGATATCCTTGGTGTGCCGTAGTGTGCCCTATAGTCGAAGAGGAAGCATTTTGGTACATTTTTGTTTCGGGGGCATTTTTCTGCATGGAATTGAATTGAAGTACAATTTTTTTGAAAAGAATAATAAAAACAAAAGGCAACACAATCTGGTGGACTAGAATGTGATAGTATTTCATTTCATATTATTGTGTGGTGGTCACTTTCTTTTTTACCCTTTACCCTAGCTAGGATTAGTGACGAAATCAATATGCAAAGCTTACGTAATTATGAGCCCTTTGAGATTCTCTCTTTTGACTTGCTTAAAGCTATGTGGAGGCTTTATTAATTAGCCGTCGCTCTCTCTATCTCTCTCTCTCTCTTTCTGAATTGTGAAAGTATTGCGTTTGTTTGTACTCATGCATGTATATTTGAGAGGAGCCCATAATGTCCTGGGGCACTTCCTTTTGGTAATTAGAGAGTGTGTGTTGGTGCAATAGGACAAGCCCAACCATGGCCTCTGCACCTTCCTCTAACAAACCGACAAACCACGTGACACAGAGACGAGAGGAGCAGATTATTATTATTATTATTATTTGAGACATGACCCTTACTAATCGATCATCATCATGATCTTACTGGATGATATAAAGTAAGGTCCGTATAATTGCAGTTAGAACAATGGGAGAAGAAAAATAATAAAAAGATTAAAAAATATATCACGGTCACACTTGAACACACATGAGTTTTAGACATGCATCAAGAACCCTTCCGCTCCAAAAAAAAAAAAAAAGAAAAAGAATGGTAGACATCGTGATTAAGCAAAGACCATGGTTGACAATGCCATCCCATCTAATAACTTCATTTCTTTCCACCTTTTTTCTCTTTATATCCATCTAACATATTCCAATTAATTCAATTCAATTATAACATATATATATATATATATATATTAGGTTAATTAATTCACACATTTGAGCGAAATTAAAAACGATAAACATATTTAACGGAAAGAAAAACTTATGAAGAAATTAAGATTTACAAGAGACAATTAATTGTCAATGAAATATTACCAACAAGAGTGGAAATAAGCTAATGAAAGTAAAAATGTATACTAGGAGAATTATCACATTTAACAGTCTGTAATAATAATCCTCTGAGACTTGAGAGAAGAAGAACTAATATTAAACATGATATATGATCAAGTAGGGGCTAATTATTTCTATATTTAACAATCGGACATGGAGGAAAAGGGAGAAGTAGGGAAGGTGAAGGTGGGGTTGGGGTTGAGATAATTTTTTTATATTATTATTTTATTGATCTTGCTACACTGACGAGTTGGACACGTGGCACAGTGGTTCGGAGGATGCCAACAGTGAGGACGTGGATCGGGTGAAGTTCCAAAGGTCAATCTCGCTGGTGAAGTCCTGTGTTGTGGTGATGATGAATGCGGGTGCAGGGGGAGGTCGTGTGTTAGCGGACGTTGATGATGAAGGCGTTGACGAGGATCGGAGGGTGGGGATTTGATGATGAAGATCATGATGGTCGACGCTGGTGCAATACATGGTGGGGTCGTTGAAGGCACATGCTAGTTGCCTAGAGGCATCGGTTTGGCCATTGAGTTGAGATGCAACTAAACGGTCCAGCGCAGCCCAGTTGGTGAGACCTCCACCACCTGATCCTACATCCAATGGATGAACCATGTTGTTGTTGTTGCTGTTGTTTGGGTCACCACCACTCACCTGGTGCGTTGTGAACGACCCTTCATTGTCCGTGCCCATCTCTAATGGAATTATTGGATGGTACCCATTATTATTACTATTCATGTTATTGTTGCAGTTGTTGTTGGTGGTGGTGTGGTGGCTCTCTATGCTTGCGGATTTCGGGCTCTCGAGGCTTGGGAGCTTCATGAACCTATCATTGTATCCGCCGCCGCCGCCATTGTTCAACCCCGTTGCCAACCTTCCATAGCTGTTGTAGTTGCTTTCATAGCTGCTCTCCTCCTTGCAACCCCTTCCCATTTGCTGAAGTATTTGCTCCAAAGCTCCCTCGTCGCATGAGTCGAACAAGTGGCTCCTTCTACCTTCCCCAGAAGCCAAGGGGCTGTCTAGGGTTTTCAGATGGTTCTTCTTCTTGAATATCCTGCACACCACCCACCCTTCTTCCTGAGCTGCATCCCCCATCACATTGGACACCTATTTTTTTATCACAAAAGGAAGTTCTAATTAAGCACATGCATGTGTCATTCAGGTTTTAAATTATGGTCACGTTTTATAGTGTTACAGACACTTTAAGAACAATTTCTAATCGTTTTTTAAAACTTTGGTTGTAATCACTGCTTAATTAAATTCGCTTGTAACTAACTAGCTAGTGTGTTGCTTACAATATTGGTGTCGCTGGGGTTGTTGTCGTCTAGTCTGTATTCATGCATGATCCAATCGGATTTCTGGCCATGTGGGGCTCTTCCTTTGTAGAAAACCAGAGTCTTTCTCATTCCAATCCTCTTTCCATTGCTGTAGATGACTTTGTCACGGCCAGTGGCCTTCCAGAACCCTGCAGCAGTGGCGCGATTGGTGCGCGTTCCTGTGGGGTACTTCTTGTCTTTGTGGCTGAAGAAATACCAATCATTCTGCGGAGTGGTTCCTATTTTGCATTTCTCTGCAAAAAATAAAGAAAGAAAAAAGAAACCCCTCAAAATGGTGCATTAGTGCCGTGATTCATGTCATGCATGACCCCTGATGCAATATTTGAATATTCCAACATATCATTACCCCCCATGTGAGACGCAAAACAAAGAAGCTAGAAAAAAGTGAGTGGAAAATGAAAAGCACCAAAAGACTATAACTAGCTAGTCAGCCATGAACACGAAAAATAAAAGGTAGCTAGTTATATGCACATGTTCTGTTGACGAGTGATTGTGACATGAACCAACACAATATCACGAAAACAACCATCCATCCCCCCCCCCCCCCCCCCCCCCTCTTTTTATAAGCACGAAAACAACCATCCCCAGAGATTAAGCTGTTCATCAAAGAAACATGAATAGCTTTGTATTACACACCGTATGAATGTTTGAAATGTTTGAGAGACAGAGACGACGTGAAAGCTATAACTATTAACTTCCTCCAATGAACATCAAAAAACACATCTAGAATCGCTATATGAAATAGTGGTGAATAACTGAGTATCTATCACACCTTGTATGTCCCATGGCTCGAGCTTGTTGAGATCAACGTCACGAATCACGTCGAGGTCAATCTTCTCGTAAGAGACCTTCTTCCTCAAGTAGTACTGAAGTAGCTCTTCTTCAGTTGGATGAAACCTGAAGCCAGGAGGGACTTGAGATTGACCATTCACTGATATGCTCATGTTTTCCGGCATTCAGGTGGTTTAAACCAAGAGAGTGATCGGTGATAGCTAGCTAGCAAGAAGAGAGAAACTAGCTCGAGAGTGGTTCTAGATATTCACCAGGGACCCAACGAAAAAGAGAGAGAGAGAACACATTCAGAATGGGTACACTACAAGGAAGAGGATAGGAATTGAAAGAAAGATATAATGAGGTGTGGTGTGTGTACTGGAATGAGTATGTAAAGCGAGACTATATATATGTGCTGTGGGACAGAAAGGACCAAAGGATACACATGGAACTAATTGTAATAAAAAAAATAATGGAAAAAATAAAATGAAAAGAAAAAGAAAAAGAAAATGGATTTGTTTGTTTTAAAGGTTGAAGGGACACCAGACACCAATAACCAATTGGGTATATGGTTTATAATATAATGAAAATGAAAATGAAAATGAAAAATGTGGGGTTAGTTTTACCATGCTCCGAGAAGTGCCACCTACCAAGAAAGATGGAGGAAGAGAGATTAACTATCGAGGGAAAAAAATGTGTGTGGGGGCCACGTGTATGCGGGTATCACTTAGGGGCCCACATGGTTGGACGTTGTAGGCAACTTAAGAAGAGTAAGGGCGCACGCCCACATCCATAACTACGACCTCTGACCTTAAAATCTCCATGGAAAAGCACCTCTGAAACAACCATGGACCATGGCTAAAAATTAACCTAGCTATTAGTCTCTCTTTCTTTCTCTCTAGAGACTGCAGCTTTCTCTCTTTATCTTAACTTTTATATCCCTTTCTCTTTCATGTTTGGCTTGGGCAACCACCGCAACAAGAAAAATAAACTACAAAAAAATAATGTGTAGGGTAGGACCCAGAAAAAATGAAAACAAGAAAAATGTGATGGATGGTAACATGCAAGTTGGAAAAAAAAAGCTGCTTATGTAAAAATTTGGGATTTTATTTTTGTTTTTTGACATTGTCATGTTGTGTTTCATATACATACATCTTACTTTGTCTCTCTTGCCCACCCTGCAGCTTCTTGCTTTCATGATTTCTTGGTTATTTTCTCCCCGTCTCTTAGCAGTTGTCACACAGAAATTAATGTCAGAAGCATGTAATCCTTGTCTTGATTGGTATATGTGAATTTTATTTACAGGTCCAGACCATTGAAGCTATTTTGTTAATTTAGCTTACTACTCTCTTCCCCTTTTATTTATTTTTTGGTTATATATATCTCTTCACCTTTCAAGTGTCTGTCCAAGTCTTAACTAAAATATAAATGTATCAAGCATCTCCAAAGAATGTACAAGATTTCACACGAAGGAATAAAAAAATACCTCAAAATGGACTTGTGATAAAGCAAGAATTGTATATATTATTTTGTTTCATAATTTAAAAATAACATGATGCATTAATGACTTAGTTAATTTTTAAAAAAATTAGTATCCTATATTCCTATTCATCCTTACCCATGTATTTATGTTTTTTCTGGTAGGCTACCCATGTATATATGCACTTTTTGCCTACGAGAATAATTGAGAACCTCTCTCCCAAGGATCCAAATTTTTACAGTCTATCTTCTATTCGCATTCACATGGTTAATTAGCAATCCAGACCCGTCAGATGAAGATCGAACACTCATATTTAATCTTGATATATATAAAAATTATATAAAATTTGTATTTGAGATCCAAACCATCCAATTTAAATCAATCATTACCAGCATAGTGACTGGATTAATGTGTAAAAAATACGAATGCACCTAATCTAGTTCACTGCCTATAGAGTACTTCTACATGCTTAAACTGCTAAAATTACATAGATCTCTCAACTCCCTAACTCAAACTTATTACACTTATAATTAGTTAGTACTTTAATATCAATATAACACGATTTGAAAAACTCTTTTATGAGATTTTTAGACATTAAATTTTATTTAGTAACAGGAAGAAATATTGCAGTATCTAGTGAATGAATAGCGTTGAGAAACCTCAATATAATAGTACTTGCGTGATCATTATTATCTATTCCATCCAATAAACTAGTATTTTGGATTGGATTTCTCGATCGTAGTCTTCAGTTGTAACGATAACTGTTCCTGTTGATATAGTTGGGTTACTGAGAGAGGGCTCCCTGTAAGGTGACTATATAAGGTGCCATAGGTAAACCCTTGAGTGTTGTGTTGAGTACTACAGTAAGTGAAATCTACCATCTACTTAAGGCAAACAGATCGAGTGAAACAATTATTATACGAGACCTTAAAAGAGGAAAAATATAGGTCTGACTTTGAGGTAATATGAAATCTTAACGTATATATGGAACCTTTAAATTATGATATTCTCTCATCTAAAAAGTTAAGTACACTGGTATTGTTTTTTAAAGAAATATTCACTTTTTTAAAGATCTATTAGAAAGTTAATAAAAAAAATATAAAGATTGTTTCTCAAAAGTAAGTTAAATATATGTTTGGTTGATGTAGGTTTGAATAAATAAATCCTTTGTGTCATTTTATTTTATTTTGCAATGATCTTTTTAGTTTCAGTTTTTTATTATTAGTTTGATTTTTTAAATAAATATTTAAAATAATTTAATTAATAATCCACGTTCTTCCATATTATTTAGAAACCATCAGTATGATGTTACAGGATTGGAACAACCTCCTATGAAAAAGAAATGCTGCCAATTGCTAAAAAAATTATGTGCACAACAATAAATAATTCTTGCATATATAAAAAAATGGATTTAAATTCATGATTAACAAATCATTAATACACAATTTTATCATTGTATCAGACTTCACCTTTAATGTATACAACAATACAACCATAATTTATTTTACAACCATAATTATGAGAGATAATTATTTTTAATTTCTTCCTTAAACCTTCTCTTAAATTCAAATATGATTTAAATCTAGATTAACCCCATAAATATGATAACAAATTCTTGTCATCGATCGTTTTGAACATGGAATAACGTGGAGTCATTGGACTATATCATTTCTTACAAGCAGTTAGTTTAATTAAGTTTTACTGTATGTAACAAGTACGTGAGTTATATATAACTTACAACCTAGCTCTATCATTGTTACATTACCATCAGCATCAAATCACTGTCGCAATATTATACAACAAAATACGCAAAAACAAATCACCTCCGTTACTTGACCGTGTTGCGTCATCAGCAGCCACCCTCTTTTCTTCTTGATCACCCGTAAACGCGCAATCGCCAGTTGCTGTAGTTATCTTCTCTTGAGCATGTCACATTGTCACCTGCGCTTTCGCGTATGCTATAAATTATGAGAAGATGGGTCAATAATTGTATTTTAAATGTTACGATCGTTTCTAGCCATAACAGAGTGAAAATGAGCTACAGATGACGACCACATATATCTATCTGTCTAGTACTATATGCAATTTGGTTCAACTAATTAATGCTTCTTTTTTCTTTTCAAAACTGAACCTTATTTGGCACTCTTCACTGTTGATTTTTTTAGTATTTATCCCTCACTGTTGATTAATTTAAGTACAAAGTCACAGGGATTAAAAAGAAAGTAATTAATCACCGGGTACACTTATCTAATACTAATGTTATTTTGCTAATAGAAAAGATAACAAAATAATTAACTAATCGAAAATGGTCTCCGTCACTGTGATTACTTCATGAGTATTAACCGATTAATTAGGTAGACAATAAATCTGGTTATTCTTCGGAAGGTATTTTAAGATTGCCTTTTTTGGGGGGAGGGGGAGGGGGGGTTTAATGCTAACAACGAACAGATGCAGGTGGGGTGGGGTGGGGTGTTAGTGTACGCTAACAGAACATAAAGAAAAAAAAAATTACACCCTCAAAATGGACAATTGCATCACCAGGGGAAGATCCTAAATTTTTTTTAGTAGGGCAAAAAAAAAACTTTATGGAAAAAAAATATTGCAGAATACATAATACTAAACAAAAATCTTACGCTTCTACTTGTTACAATATATTGCTCTCCACGTATTTTTTATTTTAAAAATGTTGTATGATTTTTTTATTATCAATATTATTAAAAATTAAGAATACAAGTGATATTAATACCATTTTATTTTTTCTTTTATCCCTTAAAACTTTTTATATATGTTCTTTTAAAAACAAAAATCTTATGGGGACAATACTATTTTTTTGGGAGAAAAGTAAAAATTATTAAATATATTCAAGTATAAAAATTTATCTTGTGAGGAAAATTGTTGTCGACCTTGGAAGATTAAAGTAGAGAAGGCAATCAACTTCAAAAGACATTCAAGCTGCAGAAAGACTTGGAGGATAACACAAAAGCTAACGGCCAACTGTATCAACCTAGACAACTCATTCAACATTTAAATTCTACTTCCAACAACCATAAACGGTTAGCTCCAAGGCTTTATATAAGGAAGCAAATTCGAATAAGCAAAATGCAAGGAGAAGTGCCAAACAGAGAGGCTACGATTAGAAAAATGTCAGCTCAAGAATATCCCTTATCAAAAGAATCCTCTTTATCAAAAAAACACTCTAGATTAGAGCCATAATTCAATTCGAAAGAGTATGTATATGTAAACACCTTTATTAGAGGAAAAACAATTGAAGGTATGCTAAAATGTTTAGTTTGCCCACCCCCCTCGGGTAGAGAGAAGAACTCATAAGAGTAACTAATGAATTATTGTTTCTAAAGTTTGTGTGAGTCAAGTAATAGTGTTGTTACTTTGGTGTGAAATCTGAGCAAGCTTTTTGAAATAATACTTGGGAAGAGCATGTAGAGGCTTAATTAGAGAATACTAGGTGAAGATCCTACAGAAGCTTAACAAATATTGGATGAAGCTTAACAAATATTGGATGAAGAGTCTACATAAACTTAGAAAATACTAGGTGAAGAGTTTGTATAGGCTTAGAGAATAATGAATGGAACATATAGAGATTTAGAATAGTAGGTTGTAGATTATCCTAGCAAAAAAAATTGAGTAGAGCCTACAAAAGTTTAAAATATTAAGTGTAAGAGCTTCTGAAGGTTTTAGAAGAAAGAATATCATAAGTGTGAAAACTATATGTGTAAGTATTAAACATAGTTTAGATTGGGGTGAACCTGTATAATTTGTATGTGTTGTAATTCTTTTTTATCGTTTGTCATTTACTCATACTTGTTGCATATTCATTTTAAGTTTTCAAAAACTTTGTTTTAGAAAAGTATAAATATTTTATTCAATGTTTTTTTAGGAAATAGTTGAAGGTTCATAATTAAGCCGCACATAATTTGCATCAAACAAACAAAAAAAATTCGTGAAGAACAAAAACTTTTATTTTTAAGCAAACTTCTTAAGCAGTATTTCATGTTTTAATTTGGAAGTTATATTAGATTATTATTTGGTACATTAGAAGGAAAAGTGTCGCTTCTAACAAAAAATTTAATTTATTTCCAAAGAAGAATTAGTCTAGGAAGGATAAATCAGAAGCAAGTTTTAATATTGGCTAAAACATATTTTTCGTTTTTATAAATATTGAAATGTTCGAAATTTGTCTCTGAAAATTTTTTAGTCTTTTTTTCATCTTTAAAAAATTGAAATATATTACTTTTTAGACAATACATAAGTTTGGATAAATCCGAACCTATATGTCATTCTTTCATTGATTTCATTGATGGTTATGAGATTAGATGATTTCTAAAGGTTAAAAACTATCACAAATTGCAGAAAAAACTCATAAATTTGTAATTTCTCTTACCTAACATCCTTCTTTGTTAACTTTCTTCATCTTCTCTGTCCATCATGCTAATCCAAAAGAGAGGTGGATTTGGAAGCCAGATTGTTGAGTTTGTCAACAAAGTTTGATTCCAATAGAAAATTAAAATTGATATTCGTAACATTGAGTTTGAAAGTGAAGGTGTTAAGTTTTTAAAAGGTAGAATAATTCAAAGAAGAAGATGACAAGGTTAATATGGTGGTGCTGGTCATTGTAGTTGAACAAAATATTTAAAAAAAAGAAAAAAATATTTATTTAAATTCAAAGAAGATAAAGAAAACTAGGAAATAAAGATGTTAAGAAAGAGATATTTACAAATTTGTAAGATTTTTTTTAGGGTGAAAAAAAGATTTAAAATTTTACAAAAATAAATTCCAAACATTCAAATATTTATAAAAATAAAAAACATATTTTAGCCTTTAATATTTATACAAAACAAATTAAGTCACTTCTAATGTCACTATTTAATCCCATTCTAGTGACTTAACTTACTGAACCACTTGTGATCATATCCTTCTTAGGTCTTGACAAATGCCAAATGAGTAGAAAAAACTTTTTACTTAATAAATAATTCTTTTAATTATATGATATTATATTTATAATTATATCTTTTGTTTTAAAATATATATTGTAAAATATAACTAAATATACGTTTTATTCTTTTTTTATTCGACAATGCAACTATAGTTACATTAGAAAATCATACTAATTTAGTTTATCTCGAATATATCATGTTCTGATAGAAATGGATCCAAATTTAGATAAATGGTCTGCTCAAAATTATGGATTTTTGATTGGATAAAAGCAAAAGTAAACCGGCCTACCGCTTGATCATATCTAATTAATGACACACACTAATACTAGTGACACCAATCACAGTCAAATTAACTCTCGAATTGATCTCTGAATTTTACTCTGGTCAAAGCAATTTGAAAGCTATGAGAATTATGTTTACATTTGGTTTATATATAAGTTTATGGTTTAAGTGATTAGATTCAGTTTCTTTAAATAATATCTTAAATATAAGTTTTATAAATGAAAAAAATGTGATCGAAAGAAAATATTCACTAAAGGTGATAATCATATTTTTTAACGGAGATTAATTACTAATAAAATTAATAGATATTTCACACTAATATCATATTAAAAAAATATATCAATAGAGAATAGGATTACACTTAATAATTTATACCATTGTCATTCGAGTTTTAATTTGTTCAATGATCTTTTAGTTTTGTATTTTTAAAGCTTATCAAATCATGTTTACAATTTTAGACTTACTTAAGAAAACAATTAAAAAATCTCTTTATTTGGTGGGACAAACTTTTTGTTTGAACTGAGGAATATCATCTTGTAAACCTATTTAACCATTTTTTTTCCTTGTAAACGCATACTTCCTGTGCCCAGTAACAAGAAAGCTTACAAAGAAAGAGACATTATTCGACTTGATTGCAAAAATTTCATAGCATAAAACCATATCTGATTTTCGTAAACATTTAAGACTGATTATTACGATACAATGGCATGATAAAGCAGAGTGCCTTGACGCGCGTAGTGAGATAAAAACAAGAATTATAAAGCACGATGTTCATTCCCCAAGTAATTGCGTATCTTGAACTTTAAATGGTTTTGTTATGCCTGCATACGGTCATACAAAGACACATTGTGCATTAGTTGCAGTTCACTTTCTTCGTAACGTCATCAATTGTGAAATAAATGTATTTAGTTAGGAAAAGTCCACAGGTCACAGCACTAATCATTTTCATACTGCTCTAAATTCTCTGACCCTAATCATTAATTTTTTCTGATAGACGATGGAGCAACCACTTTTAGTTACTAACCGGCACTTATATTGGTCATGATATTTGATGTCCATATCTTTTTACATTTTCTTAAAAATATATTTTTCCCCTTTCCTTTATGGCATCAATTAATTCTTAATATGGGCTAAGTCTGGTTATTTTATTTGTTAGTTGTTACATAGGAGGTCAGGCAAACAGCATAAAGATTGAGACTTGGCACGTTTAAATTAAGAACAGTGTATTTTATTAGAGGATAAAATAAGAGTCTGGTCTTAAAAATAATAATTCAAAGTCATAACTGCTAATTAAAAAAATAATTGAATAAATTTGAACAACTATGTAGATTGATTATATATAAGTATTTATATTTTTGTATCACAATCATATATTAATTAAATTTTCAACTAATATAATTTTGGAATTTACTACTTTTAAAACGCATTAATCACGTTAAATTAATGATGCAATTTTTAAATAATTCACGACTACAAATGCAAGAAGTTACGAGATACTATCATTATTGAAAGAACTTATGTATCCTTATCTTTGTGTTTCATCCCTCCAATGGGTTTCCTAACCGCGTAATTACTTTGTCAAATTACATTAGAGAAACATGATTCCAACTAGTATTTGGGTTGAACTTGTGTAATCATTAATCATTCAACATGATTGCACTAAAAAGAAAATATTAATTTATACCACTATAACCAGCGGCATAAAAACAATATATTGGAATCAATTTATGGAAAAGTTGTCAAACTATAAATTTAATCTTTCCTCGTTAATTAGAAAAGGAAACATCATTAATCTCCGACAACCTAGAAGTCCAAACTAAACGACAAAAACAGCAAGCACAAGTTGTTACAGTGCTGATATGTGTGATCCTAAGTGGCTATTTCTAATATCATTTTGTAGAAGAATATACAACTCTGCCGCCAGCACTAATTGCACTTTCGACTCAGAAAAAAATTATTACTCCAATTGACAAATTGAAACCTTTGCTGTTAGGGTAGTTAGTAATGTGACACAGTGCCCAAATGACAGGGAAAGAATGAGAGAGAGTGAACAATAGTGAGTTTGTTAGAGTTTCTTCCACATATTTATCATATATCTAGACTTGAATAGTCTTCACTGAAACGAATTAAACGCTTACATGTAAAAAATATTACCAAAAGCTACCATATTTGCAATTCACTATAATTCCAGTTATTAATATCTATCTGAATTAGTAACTATTTTCTGTTACTTACTGTATGAAAAATGTTTTGCTTTGTAAAAGTTAAAGTGATTTCAGATATTTTTCAAAAGAAAACAGTTTCCTTTATGAAGTGAAAAGTATTCCTTCTAGAAATATTATACTTTCTGGTTAAAAGAAAACAACATTTTCATTTAGTCTAACCAGGCCAAAATATCTCCCTTTTAAAAAAGAAAAGTCGTTTTCTCAAACAAAGTCAACAATAAAAGAATCTTTAAAAGGCATATTAATTAATTCATGCTTTTATTAAATATTTCAAAAAAAAATGTATTTATCATTAAAAAGATTCCAATTTTCATTTGATTTTCCTGCAAAAAGAAACGGACATAATTCAAAACTCAGATAAGGCGTTTATATATAGTGATTTTAGTTGAAAAATAGGGGAAGGGGGTGGTAGTTGTAGCTAGGTTACCTAGCTATTTTGCATGGGAAGCAACATTTCATATTGGTGCTTGTTTTATGGTTGGGAAGGTCGTACTCAAGGTGAGATGTCAATATAAAGTGTATTCGGTAATGTTAACTAAAATCTTATTTAGTTAATTGAAAAGTTTGTTTAAGTAAAATGAACATGTTTAGCAAAAGTAACTGTTCTAATAATAAATTTCACTAGTAAAAAGAAAAACATATAGATTATTTTCAACGTTTTAAATTAACTTCAATGGGGTGTAAACTTAGTCAAAATAAAAAGTAGATATTTTTTAGAACAATTATGGACTTAACATAGAAATTTCTACATCAATTATATCGAGAATTAATATGTAGAAAATATTTATTTTCTATATCAATTGTGGTTAAAATTAATATAGAAAGTTCTCCTTACATAAGTTCTAACCACAACCAAAGTAAAAAATAATTTCTATGAGTTATGCTAACAACTAATGTAAAGTATTTTTTTTTATATTTTAAAATAACAACAATACTACTATATTGTATTAATACAATATAAAATATACCAATTCGAAAGCTAAAAATAAAGAATATATATATATATAGAAAAAGGAAAAACAACTTTATCTCATATGGCCCAAATTAGAGAAATTTGATTGCTTTTTGTTTTGGTTTTCGTTTATATAAATTAGCTTGATATTCATGTTTCACATTTTTGTTATTATAAACCTTTCTCTTGGAAAATATGTAGTTCTTCCATTTATGCTTTGAAAGAAAGCTTTAACAAAGATGAATGAGTATAATCCAATTAGAAGGTTCATGATGGCAAAAAATGCGGAACAAAAAATAGATGAGAAGATAAAACTAACTTGCAGGAAGGCATTGATGTTTCTTTTAAATTAAACAAAAATAAAGTGTAGATAGATTCCCCGTTTGTAGCCCATGTAACCAGAAAATAGAAGGTTCATGTGCTCATTGTTGTCGTTTGTTAAAGCAAATAACAATATATGTTTCTGTTCTTCAATGTTATTGTTCTTTCATGAGCCTTCACACATTACTCCCACACACCACTACAAGAGACAAATACAGATGAAGTTTGAAAGCATTACAACAGAGAAATAGAGAGAGAACATTGCCACATGAGAATGAAATAAAATGAGAGAAGTTAAAGAAATATGAAAATTAGATGTGTATCTAAAAAGAAAACATAGATTAAAGTCATACTCATATAAGAAGATCAGCGGCTAAGCATGACAACAAGACGGATTTAGCTCTGTCCGTTTTTGTCCTCGTAAAAGATAGACGGACTAAAGTTTGGGTTTTAATAGGTATTTTTATCCCCGTCAAGTTTTATTAAATTTGAAAACATCCATAATAATCCACCACGTCAGTTTTCTATAATTTTAATTTACTTATATATTTTAATTTTTTTTATATTAAGTGATTATTTATAAAACAGATTTAGCAACATTCTTTTTAATGCAGATCTCCATATGAAGGGCTAAATTCCTGATCAATTCAAGGATCCTACAACTTGTGAGTAAAATTTGAGTTTCTTATTTTAATTGTGAATCCATGTTCTCTTCCTCTTCTCTTTTAAGTTTCTGAAATTGAATTCATAACTATGATTAGGTTTTGAGAATTGAATTAGGATTAGATTTATGATTGATTAATCCATTTGTGAGATTAGGTAATCAATTGATCACTTAAGTCAATGTGTAACCGTGCCTGAATTCGTGTTAATTAGGAAATGTGATTATGTTTTCAATTTTCATTAGTGGGTGTTAGATGATGATCCAATGAAATTTGTGTTGCCATGTATGTTCATATGGATTCAAAATCCTCTTTGAGACTGGATAATTCTACTGCAAGAATTTGATCCTTGGATTGATGATTTTTCCACTAAATTCTGTTTTATGTTTACTGTTCTTTGTTATTATTCAATTTTGTAATTTTAAACAACCCCGTTACTGTACGTTTGAAAAAAGATCAAAGCTCAGTATATATAAAAAAGATCAAAGCTTAGTTGAATTGTTTCCTCGAGAGAATAACCTAGATTGCCTTATGCTGACAATTAAATGGGAGGAAACTAGGTTTTTTTTTTTTCGGTAACAACCCAACAATGGTATCAAAATCAACCGACCCCGCCCCACCTTCAACCCACAAGGTTGGCGAGTTAGGACAAGTTGAAAAATTCAATCAGTTAACTCATCTCACCATTTTTTATGGGTTAGGCAGATTGATACAATAGGTTCAATCCGTGTTGTCATCTTTAGACCAAAAGCACTAGATGACTAATCCCTTAAGAAGAATCGAACATAGTTATGATTTTTTTTATATAATACTTTTTATTATAAAAAACGATTATAAATTCATTTGTATTTTTCATTTCACTTTTAAAAAATTATAAATGAAAACAAAACTAAAAATATATTATCCTAAATGATAAATGATTTGAAATAAATTAAAATATAAACATATATAATTATTTTAAAATATATAATTATCAATTCTCAAATTGTAGTCAAATAATTTAGTGAGTATTTGATAGTTATTGAAATTTCATTTAGTAATAAAGATAAAAAAAATAGATTGGAAAATATAACAAGTTAAGAAAAACTTCTAAAAATACACTTCTTAAAAAATAACTTCTTTTGTAAAAAAAAATCTAATTTTTTTATAAGAAAATTTTATTAAAAGATATTCTTATTTAAAATAAATATTGTAATTTATATATCTGTAGAAGATTCTTAAGCAAAATCAATACAGAATCTGCCATCAAGGTACTTTTTTTTTTCAATCAGCCATCGGAATATTATAAAATAAATTGCACCAGAGGTACCTAAAGATAAAGTGTACATAGTGTAGCATTAAAGGAGAAAAGGAACGCTGAGGTTAAAATTTATTTATACCAAAAACAGTTTTTTTATAAATAAACTCTAAACTCCAAAGAAAACTATACCCTTCCCTGTATTTATGTAAGTGTGTTCTCCTAATACAGCACAGATTTAAACCCTTCATTAAGCCCCCCCTTAACAACTTCAGCAATACACAAACTAATTACAGAAAACCAAGCTGCTATCGATGTACTTAATATTGTATACTTCATATATAAGTGGAATTAAGTTGGTCAAAGTACTTGGAACTATATTTTTAATTTTTGTGAAAGCTAGTACTGGGAACTATATGAAAGCCAAGATGCCTTCTCAATAATGCACTGCGACAGATCACACCTCGAGAATAGTTTTCCTTTAATTTGGTTTCTGTCATTCCATTCGTAACAATTTGATTGTTTGAAGGGTGAGGGCAACCAAAATTATATGCACTAATGTGTGTCTCAAATTTCAATCTTCCACAAGGATATTTGCGATGTATTATGAATTAAATAAAACTCTTTCAGTAAAATATCTATAATCTTCTCCCAAATGGCCGGTATCAGGCCTCAGTAATTGGGTGACACAATTTAACAAAATTTGAGCAATTCTTCCGAGCATGGGTTTGTCAGAACTACTTCGGTTATGTATAACAAACCATTTCAATTAGTTTATAATATTTTTTAATAGTTGATAAAATTATTTAAAATAATTTATAGTAATTTTTAGTAGTTTTTATTATTTTTTAAATATTATTTGAAGTAACACTTTTTCAAAATGTTAATTTTGAATATTTATATTTTATTTATTTTTTAAAATATTTATTCAATTTTCTCATTACATTTTTAATAACTAGTTTTATTAAACACTTATAATTTAACTAGTTTAAAAGCTTCAAACTATTGGCTAATTTTTTAACTTTTAATTAACTTTTCAATTAGTTTTGTTAAACATAACTTTCATTTATTTTTAAATATAAGCTAAAATAGTTTTATATTATTTCAAAATACAAGTAAATTTTAATTAATCTTATCTGAAATGAAATAATTTTTTTAACATCCTCCATTAAATTGAAAATTCATTTTTAATATTTTATATTCTTGATATCAAAATTTAATGAAAAAAGTTTAAGAAAAACTATTTTTAAATAAAATTAATAATATTAACAAAAAATTTTAATTAGTACGTAATTTTTTTCTTATTATTTAAAATAACATTACTGTTTTTTAAAACTATTTATTAGTTGTGATTAATTTGTTTCTAGCTATGTTCATATGCTAGAATAACTCAAACTTGGAGGAGTTTTTCTTTTAAATTAACATAATATTTTGGGATTTAACTTTCGCAGGATGAAAATTACTTTAAATAAAAAATGCAAGAAGTTCTAACCATATTTTTCACATGGTATACATATAAAATAAATTCGCGCGTAACTTGTTTAATTTTTAACTGATCATTTTTTAATTAACTAGTGACCATAATTTTTAACTTTTTCACTAAAATGAAGGAGTCTAAACCTAAAATTTGAACATGTGATTATATATATATATATATATATATATATATATTACAAATATATAATATGATATTTTTATAATAAAGCTAATTAATGGCTTTCAGTCATAGAATTTTAAGTAGTTCTCAACTTCCCAGCTTTTTGAAGTCAGGTTTTTGCAGTTTTGATTTGACATGATTATGTTTAAATTAAATCATTATGTCTAAGAATTGCGTTTGTTCATGTGATCTAATTGCTGATCTAGATACCTATATTATAATCCAAATGAGTTATTACTACTTTGTAAGATATGAAAATCCTCATATGTCGATTTTTCAGCCTGTTTCTGAGTTTTCTTTACCTCCTCTTTTGTCTGTGGAATATTAGGCTTTTTATTTAATTTACCTCCTCAGCTAATTTATGTATAAACATAAAGATGAAAAAAAAATGGAAAAAGTAATTTCAATCTGTGTTTGATACGACAATTTTATCCACCACGCAACTCTTCCCAGGAACCAGATTTGCTGAGGGAACAAGAAATTTTCCTGTTGTCAATCTCCCGTAGCATAGTACCCCACCATTATACCAAACAGACTGGTAGACAATTGCCAGATCATGTGATATTAACTAGGTTATAAAAATCATGTGCTAACAAATAATAAAGTTCAAAAACCATAAATTAAGAATCATATTATCATTATTATTATTATTATTATTATTATTATTATTCCTAACTTCCCTTCGTCCAATTAAAGGCAGCAATAATATATCTACACTCGGAATGGATTCACAATGATATGTTTATAATAGAAACACAAGTAGTTGACATAGTTGCTTAATCTATAACTATTGTATATAATTATAATGATAATTACCTTATTTTGGTATACACATTAATTATTTCTAATTTATTTTTAACTGATTTTTCTATTATTACCTATAAAAAAACAAAAACAAAATATTATCATTCTCAAAATGTGGACATGCACCATATTTAACCATTCCACTATCACATGAATCTTAATTATTTTGTAAATAGTGAGACACGAAAATGCCTCATTTGCCCCTAGTTATAAATAATAATAATTATTATAATAAAGAAAAGTTAAGCATAATCATGCTTTTATTTACATATCCAAAGTTTATGCATTACTAAACCAATATTTGGAGTTGATTACACTTTCATTTATTATTGTAATTTTTAGTTGTCTATTTGTACCTAAATCTGCTTCATTAGAGAACAACGAACATAAGGCAACCTTCAATAATTGAATGAAAGCAACAATTAATTATGCTGTCATGTATAATAACTATAAATTCATTATAAGGAAGGTGACCCTCTCTTCAACTTAAGATTATTTCATTTCAAATCGATATATGGAGTGTCCCACAGGAAACATATACCGGACAAATTAATTCCGTACGTAACTTATAATACACCAAGCTGTCCCTTCATGCAAAAGGCTGCTGTATTATTACAAATTAAATAAATACGTACAAAGCAAAAAAGCTTTCCATGCATGCATGAGATCATCTGGGAAATGTAGAGCAATAAGATAAGATAACTTATTATTTTGTATCTTTTGCGGTTAAACCCAACTTTTCCCTTTTCCTTTTTCTTATTACTTCTTTCAAATGCGTCAAAACTTTGAAATATGTCAAAAGTTAAACACAGAAAAAGAGAGAACCTAAATTTGTGTAGGATCATGATAAAAGCATGGTGTTGGGGAAATAATAAAAGCATGCGAATTTTGACGATTAATCTCTATGTCATCTGTTCATAATTTTATTAATTTATATAATTCGAGAGACAGGAAACTAATATTCAACGAAGATTGATATCGTTTGAACGAGTGTATTAATTTGATTTGCAGTTGGTAAGCCTCAAACGTTCGTTCATTGTTATTTTTCATTTTTGTGCATTAAAAAAAATAGAAATTTCCGTTTGGAATGATACAAACGGTTGTCCAAACACGAACTATATTTTGGATGCAGTGTAACAATTTGATGCATATTGATATAAGACATAAAACTACAATCATAGACTTCAGGACATATTTCGCTCGCTACATACAATAGTTGTGAGACAGTCATTCTTTATTCTGAATCTCTCAAAATTTCAAAGGTTAAAGCCTCTATTGGCAGCGATATCCCACCAGATGCTAGGTGAGGTTTTACATTTTCCCTTTTCCCCTAGTTTCGTGCTTGTCGCAGCAGAGAATGTGCTTTACTACTTGGAGACCTATTTCAAATCTCATAAGGCATGTTATTTTGTTGCTCAACTTAATTTATTTATTCTAGGTTTAATTAGCTTTTTGTTTCTCTAGTTGCAACTACTTTTATTTTTAGTTCCTATATATAATTTAAAACATATCATTTTGGTCCTTAAAATTGAATTTTTTTTAACTGTTCTAATTCTTGTCTCTAAAATCACCTAACATTTTTACATCTAGATTTTTTAAAACCATTACAAAATCGAAAACTAGCGGTGTGCAACCGCTGTAAAGATTTATGCGGTTATAATATAACCTTTATAAATTAAAAAAGTTTTTTTCGTTCTTCCCCTCGTCATCAAGGATTTTTTCTCTCCTAACAACTTCCAAAATGTTAGTCACACATTCCAACCATTTTGTGAGTCCTCTGCCATCATCTCTCAATGGTGCTTCTCAGCGCTTCCGTACTAGTGAAGATCGCGACCTCCTTTGACGACCTAAACTTTGCGTGACATCACTGGTGTGTTGTTCTTGGTGGGAGGCATCGTTGTGGCCGCTAGAGCCGTAAAAAGTGGGTTAAAACCCATGGGACAATTTGGCACACCGCAAGTATGGGCCAGGTTGGGTTGATAAAATGTAGGTCATTTTTATGCTTCGGTCAGGGATGGGCTTTAAGCACGACTGTCATAGGGTTTGTCCCAACTCCAATAAGGTTGTCGACTCGTTTATGAAAGGCACCTCGTGTGGCTTGCCCTGACATGGTGGGCGTCAACCTCATTTACTAATAGAGGAGAAGGAGGAATAAATCGAACAAAACTATATATCATTTAGTCCATAATATAAATTGTATTAATATCCTTGAGTTTCATTCATATTGTTTTTGTTTTTTTTTTAAAGAAAAATGGAAGCAAGATGTATGATTTGTTTCTTTTTTCACCATAATTTTGCTAGTTACTATCTACAAACTTTGTCGATGATCCTTATCTTTCTGAAAATCCCACTAATTATTCTTAGTGGGATTTATCCTGTCATCCAATCACATTTTTTCGACAAAATCCAATTCCCCTAGATCCGATGCATGGAGGTAGAAACTAGAGAGAGATAGGATAATAATAATGCATGCGCAGGAAAATAGTTCTCAAAATATCATTATTTGGTTCTTGTGCAATCAAAAACTTTTCAATAATCCATAGGCATACATATGATGTGTGAAATAACCAAATTGGTTCCAAAAGTGTGTCCCAAGATTAATTTAATCAGTCGGAATATTAAAGAAGAAGGCAAGTTATTTATAATAATTTGGGATCAGCAATTAAATAAATTGTTTTGACCTCCAAATCTACTTAAAGATCGAGCTTTCATAACTTGCAGCTTTGATTTGTCTGCTGGATGCTTTATAAAAGCACTACAGAGTAAAAATATGCCAATAGTTGCTTTTGTTTCTCTTTATATAAACAGCAAGTAACATCTGGTTTTGTTTATTATCCCTCAGCTTTCAAGGAGAAAATATAATAAATGCTCGTCATTTAGATGTCTTATGTCTATCGCATGCTTTTCTTCTTACCTGAGATAGATTTTAGTCACATGCATGCAATGAAAATTATAATAATATTCGAGATGGAATTACATATTTATTTATGTCATTTTCTTAGGAAATTTATAAGACAGAAGCCCAGCTAGCTGGGCCATTTATATACCTATTCATGAGCCACAACGGCTAAAGCTCTCAATCAAGATGGAAACTAATGGATGCTTTCAAGTTCACGCTAATCATGATCTAATTTTCTTTGAAAGGAAATAACCTGAAGAATATATAAAGAGGGATTAAAAGTTATATTGGTGTAAATTAAATAACTATTATACCATTCAAAAACTTTTGATTAGATAATATATTTTTTAAAATCTAAGGTTATATTAAAAGTTTCTTTCACATGAATTATATATACAAAATTTTATATTAATTATTTGTTATCTAATTCATATAAATTAAAATCGACGTAATAAAAATATTTTTAAAATATATTGAAATATGAATATTTGATTATCTACTTATTAATGTTTAATTTTGATATAATTTGACACTAATAATCTTAATAATATATAAATATAATATATCGGTTGGATAGATTAAAAAAAGGGTGTGTTAGTAGTGTCAACTATTAGGTGTGTTGTCCATTATTTAGGCTTTTTAGGTTACTATATACACACCAATTTTTTTCTAATGCACCCCCTTTTAATTTTTTTTTCCAACAATTCCCCAGAAATGCACTCCCTTTTGTCCCATAAATCTATTCATAATGTCATGAAAAAAGGTTTCGCCCATGTACACCTCCCTCCCATACATGGTATCGACCAAATCAAGACCACATATTTTGAAGTCGAAAACCATGCTTCTCCTCCCTATGATCAAATGTTGAAACCTTAAGGGGTCCTCAATGAGAGAAACATTGACGTTGAGGAAATTGAGCAGGGCCATTTCGGCATTGTGAAAGTGAGGGTGGGAGTGAAGGTAGTCTGAAGCATTGTTTTGAGTTAACAAAGCCTAGTATTGTGAAGGGAGTTTGGCTTGAAGGGGAGGTGACACTACTAGAAAAATCATTTTCTACATCGGTTTTTTTGGACATTCAACATCGGTTTTTAACCGATGTTGAAACCAGCGATGTTAAATGTATTAACGTTAACATCGGTTCTTGAAAATCAATGTTAACATAAGTATACAACATCGGTTTTCTTAAAAAACCGATGTCAAATAATAATAAATTAACAAAAAAAAATGTAATATATGTAAATTCAACATCGGTTTTTTTTCAGAACCGATGTAGAAAGTGTTTTTTCACATCGGTTTTTCCTGTAACCGATGTTGTATAGTCATTTTCTACATCGTTTATTTCATAACCGACGTTATTTTTTTACAAAAATTTAATAATAATAATCTTCAAATTGCTACCATTGCTTTTAGAGAATAATTTATATAGACAAACTTTCAGTGACCAAAGCAACACAAATTGTCACTTTCCAGGACCAAAGGATATATTAGCTCACCCATTTTTTTACAAATATTATGTTCATATACATATAATTCCCAAGTGGATATATTAGCCCACAAGTTAAGAACCCAAAAGCAAGAGAAAAAAAGAAAAAAAAAAGCAAGAAGATATTACTTAAAAGCAATTTAATCTTGCACATACTTACAATATTATTTCCACTAGGAAGCTACATCATTCAATTACTTACAATACTCATCAGTGTTCATATTACAAGGAATAAAACAACACCTGAACAATATAGGAGTAAAGGTGATTATCACTTTCCACAACCAAATCAGCAATCATCCTTTCATTGCGTCATCTCTGTATGCAATCTCTATGAGCAAACTGGGCAACAAAAAACATAGTTATTGATAAGAATTTAAAAAAATCAAGGAAGCATAATAATAACTTAATAACAAAAAAACAAGTGCTTAAGATTAAGAAATTATGTCTTATGTATTATGTGTTTACTTACCTTAATGGCCCCAGAACACTTTGCTATAAGAAAATAAAGAAATAATCCATGTTCCTTATATAAATTTATACACTTTGCTTTCCTAAGTTGCTAAGCCTCCAATCGAGTTATTTCTATTCAAAGGGTAACATTTGACAAAATATAAATGATATGGATACTTAGAACATATTCGGATAAATGCCTTAATTAAAAGTATTAATATAATAAACTTTTATTAAGTGGAAATTTATTCACGTAAAATTTGTTTCAAAAATGGTATTCAAGTTATTTTCTATTTAAAGTCTTAAATTGCTTACTTCAAGTTGACTTTAAGGTTTTATTTACTGAACTTTTACTTCATTGATGAGAAATAAAAATCAAAGACACCCACTAGAGTGAGAGAGTCAAAGTCATATTCTTTAGTAGAATTTTTAC